>JAOUZG010046274.1:0-12960 GCA_026289955.1 Argiope argentata | reverse complement strand
ATGCACTAATATCCAAAAGAGAAGGCGAGAATAATGCAACTGCTACAACTTTTATATTTAGCTAATAGAATGCGATCTGATTTATCATTTGTAACAACGTATTTGTCACAATTTAATCATAAACCAGAATAAAGGCATTATAATTTGACTATAAGAGTACTAAGATATTTAATGGGTTCAAAAGATAAAAAATTGTTTTATGACAGTAAATTTGGTTTTCTTAATGCAAGTTCTTATGCTTGTTGGGGGAATGCGGAAAATGGCAAATTGTTCTCTGGTGGTGTAATTTTATTAAATAATTCATTAATTTCTTGGAAACGTCATAAACAAAAAATGTCAGTCTGTCAACATGTGAAGCTGATTTATTTGCTATTTCTGAAATATCTAAAGACATTATTCAGACTGTAAATTTATTAACCGAGTTAAATTGTAAACAATTTATAAATGATGTTGTAACCTTGAATTCAGATAGTCAAGCAGCAATTTAGTGGATGAAATGCATCAGGTTTTCAAATAAATCAAGACATATGAATTTACGTTTTTATTTTGTAAAAGATTTGTTGGAAGAATGGTTGATTTGAAGATTTTCTTACAAAAGCTGTAAGTGAGAAAAGTTAAAATATTCTGTGAAAAATATTTCGTTAATTTCTTAATTTTTGTATGTACATGTAATTTTTGTATTGTTGTTTGAATTTAATTTTATGTGCATTATCATAAATGCTCGAAAAATATCACTCGCAGGAGTGGGGGGGGGGGATTAAGCGAGCGGACTATTTTTCTCGAGTAAAAATATCTGTGATTAGGCTTCTCTGGCTATATTCCAGCTCATATTCCTCCCGTGTATTTCTCAACAAGATGCTGTGTGCTTAACCGTCAATAAGTGTTCTTATCTGTGTCCAATAAATGTGTTCTGAGAACCCTGTTGATATTTATTGAAAATTAACAACACATTTAATAATTGTATACTTTTACCTTATATTATATGTCAATAATATATTTGAAATAACACATTTTCTTAATCAATAATGCATTACTACTTTCCTCACTGTGAACAAGAGGGCTATAGATTTAAATAACGTTTCTTTCGTCTTAAAAGTAGCAGTCTGTCTTCAAGTTATATATTAGCAATTACATTTCTAATTATTGCTATTTTAGATGCCTATTTTTTGTAACAAAGAATTCGTATCTTGGTTTTGAATAACCTTATAAATTTAATGTAACGTCATTTATATCACATTAAGTAAACATATATTCATATGTGTCAATTGTAAATAAATAAATAGGAGACCATTGATAAATAAAGAGAATAAAATTGAAAAACTGAACTCTAGTAGCCAGGGTAACTGGAATTTGAAAATGGAAATGCTTTGTATTAAAGAAAATGTATACGATCTCGTTGCAGAAGGAACGCTAGGATCTCAATTTGACGGAAGAAAATCGAAAAAAAATCAGAGCAATTATAAATTTATCTAATGAAGATAATCAATGTTAGACACACACACACACAAACGCAGCAAAAACAACTTCGGTTGAATTAAAGAAAATTCATCAGAGTTCAATTTTAATAAGCAAATTATGTTTACTAAAATTCTTTATAGCATAGAACTAAAATGAGGCGACAATATTAATAATCATGACTTGAATCATGATTATTAATGTTGTTGTCTTCAATTCATGAGCTGAGTATCATGAATATAATAATATTGATTGATGAATTAATTGATAATCATAATCATGGCATTGAGAATTAACTGATAATCATATCATGAATTGAATGGAATTAATCAATAAGCAACGGGATATCGGTGAAAACACTAACAACTCGAAGACCTCAGCGTTACTCCCATGCTTATTACCACAAAGTTACGATAATTTAATGGCTGCTCTTGAAGAGTGACCAGAAGATGAATTGAGCTTGATTTCACCAAGAATTAACTAATCGATGAATACACACAAAGAGCTGGAGACATCTCAAAATGAAACCAGTAACAATGCACACAAAACAAAAAATAAATGCATGCATCTAGTTACGAAAATAAATTTTGTAAATATAATCTTCTCATGAGAATAAGTCTGAATGGTGGCGTTTAATAATATAAACGGAAATCTTAGAAAATATTGAAATAACAATCATTTTTCCACTAAACAAAAAGACGATAAATTCTCTTTCTGCTTTCAAACACATTCGGATGAAATGGGATACGAATCAACAAAAATTAATTATACCGAGTATTCTTTATTCGCCAACAGAAACTCAACACACAGCTTATAGTTGTGTAGCGTTAGCCTTATAAGCCCGATAACATTTACGGTACCGAAGTCGACTTTTTGGTATTGTGGTCATGCTACTCGGCTACTGGCCCAAGCACCGTGGATTCATATCGCGACCTTCAATCGCTACATTGGTGACCTTGACAACGCAATCTTCTGCAACAGTCGTGGTGCCATCTACTCGCAGCAAAATCGTCAGACCCACTTGACGTAAACAAGGAAAACAAACAAAAATCGTAAGACTCACTTGACGTAAGAAGCAGGAACTCGTGATAACGTTTGGTGCAATATAAATCGTTCGCTTCTCTGCCGACTCACTGGTGGGGAAGTACTGTAGCATTAAACTTACAAGCCAGATAACATTTACGGTGCCGAAATCGACTTTTTAGCATTTTGGTCATGTTACTCAGCTACTGGCCCAAGCACCGTAGGTTCGTACCCCGACCTTCACTCGCTACAGTTGTGGTGTAACGAGAAGCAAAAACATTTCATTATGGGGGAGGGAATAAATGTTAAAACTATTATGTAATTACAGAAAATTTCAAAAATAAACATTTAAAATTATTAAATTAAAAAACATATCACTAAAAACAAAGCTTTATTATAATAGAGAGAACATTCCAAGTTTAAAAAGTAAGCAAACTCAGTTAGGTATGGATGTAAAAAAGTGCTTGGGGGAGGGGGGAGGTGCTTAAAAGGCTTAATTTTTAAAGCATTTTTCCTTATGCACCTTGTTTCACATAATATTGGAATCAAATTGATGCTTTGAGAATGAAATGATGTTTAATGTTTGAGACAATGGATTGTAAAACGCTCCGAGCTTTTGCACATGCTTTAGGGTGTGTTTCATTCGACAAAATAGGGGTGAGAGGAAAGGTGAAAGGAGGAGATATTTACATTCAACAATGAAGACTCGCAGTTTCATGAGGCGTAACCATTACAGATGATTAGTAATACAAAAGGAAAAAGGTACTAATGCACAGTAAAATATTTCAGAGCACTTTTTATTTAATGTAAAGTTCACAAACATTAAATTATGTACAATAAATGAAAAAATTGTTTTCTTAAAAATCTATAATTATTTTACAATATTTTAATTTTTTACATAATAATATAATTATATTCAATATTTGTTCTTTTACAAAATAATAATGATCGTTTTTATATAAGAATGCTTCTTTTTTGTATGTTATTGAATTTTTTTGGCAGTATTTTAATTTTCCGTTTTCTGCTTCTTGGTAACAATATTTAATGATGTCATATAAAATTTTATTCGTACCACTCCTGAAAGCTTTTTTACCCCTCGAACTTGCCATATAAATACGAAATTTTGAGTTAAATTAAAATTCTGTCAGAAAAAGCCCAACTCTCACATACACGTGAAAAAAATTGAACTAAAAAGTATCTAATGAGAGTAATCCAAAATCAAAGATGAATACCCTAAATACATTCATGGTTTCGCGTCTCACCAAGTAATGAGATAAAATCGTCGAAATATTGTTGTCTCAGAATCCGTTGATAAACAGCAATCGGTGTTTTTGTACATTTACAAACATCTAAGTTTGTAGTTAAGGAGTGTTTGTAATTTAAAGTCAATGAGAATTGCCCTAGGCCCGAACTTGCAATCTGAGGGCTGGCAGCCGAGTAACATGACCGTTAGACCAAAAGTGACACTCCAGTCCGAGGGATGTTACCTGGCTTATAAAGATTTCACCACATACTCGCCGACCAGTGAGCCGGCGATTAGACGATTGATATCATTGCGCCAAGCTTATGGCAAGTGTATGTTTTGGGATTTCTAAGCCCCAAATTGACTTATCGAAGTGTACGAGAAAAAGTACTCTTACCTTGTCGTTCCGGGAACTTCTAGATGAGATAGAATCGAGGTATTCCAACGTGAATCAGAACACAACATCGGAAGCATTAGTCCAGGGTTTTCATTTTCATCTATTTTTTATTTGCTTGATGAGGACACAGGCACGGATAATTATTTACAAATATATACATATATCCTTTTAGTTGTAGGAATCATTCACATCGCCTACAACCATCTCTGGATCCGTTCTCACCCCGAATTCAACCAAAGCTACACAAAAACACTAGAACTGAAACTGAAACTCACAGCTGTTACTGTGGGATCATGGGATTTTCCCCTGATGTCACCAATACGCTTGCTCGAAAGTGTTACATCACGTTATGGTGACGGCAAGGAATACCAACAGTATGTGTGAATTGATGGTGATGTTCTGACTACTCCATTTAATGCGCCTGAGGACTTATGTTGCCTGTAGAAGGCGCCACAACAGCTGTATGAAGTTGCGTATGAAGATTGCTGATTCAAGGTCGCTGGTCGCATCTGGGTGACCTTTAAAACCGATATCAGAAAATGAACAAGCGATAGTTTAACACGAAGAGCGCAAATTTCTGAAGCTGAAAATATCTTTCGGCACACCGAAAATGAAATTCTTAGGATAAAAGTTAAGGAATTAAATAGAGTAACTATTGTAAATCTTTTACTCTCGTGGAAAGCAGCAAGCCCAAACAATATCGATATCCTCTCAATTGAAAGCTAGATGTCTTGTTCTCACTTTGGCACTGAAATCTTTCCATCCCATGAAAATTTGTAAATGTTAGGGGTACTTTTCTATTAGCTGGGAGTAAGCGAAACATCACACTGAGAAATTTGGAGAAATACTGCATTATTTGGCAGTTTTCCGCTTTAAAATTGCATTGAGAAATTTGGATATTTGCTTGCTCTCCGCTAACGGAAAAGTACCAGGTTAGGTGAACCAGTTCACCAAAATGTCCTGTTTTTAAAGAAATTGAGGATATTGAATATATTCTTTTTCATATAAAAAATATCTAATAAATTTCATGAACAACTTTGGAAGTGAGAGGGAATTAGTACACTTATTCGTGCTGAATCAAATTACTGAATACTACTGAACCAAACTAAATCAGCATCAATATAGGTTTCTTAAAATTAATTACTGGATATTAATTAGCTAATATCTGTGTAAAATAGTTTTCAAATAAAATCAGTTTCTCCTGAAACACAAAGCTTACACGCCAATTTTCGAAACAAATTCATCACAGTAAATTTAGCTAATTATTCTAAGACAAATAAAGTCGAAATAATAACATGTCATGATAACGCCATTATCTGATTGCATGTTAATGCCTTTAAAACAATGGAAATGAAACAAATGGAACCGGCTAAAGTGCAATGAAAAATCATTGTAAAATTGTATGTTTTTCCTTTAAAAAATTAAAATCCAATATTTATTTAAACAAAAAATAATCATGTAATTAGTTTTTAATTTAGAACACTATTGAAATTTTATTGTTAAAAAAAGAAAAAAAAATGTAAAAGTTTTTTTTCTCTATATTTTTAAAAATTTTGTACTAATGGGTAATTTGCACCACATACTTGCACCACATCCAGCAATATTTCACCACATCCAGCAAGAATGAATTTTAAATCCGTCGGAGATACATGTAAAATAGTTCTGGATCTGACAAATGTAAATAAAATTTATATAATAAATCAATCATTAGGTCTACTTAAAAGGCTTTAAAATCGATGTCTTTACATGGAATCAATGCTTATATGTGTTTGCTTTTTTTAATTTCGTTTTATTCCAGCAGCGAAGCACAAGAAGGCTAAAAGGCATAAAAAAGGACAGAACATTAACATTTCAAAAGCAATTTGACAGTTTTCTCCCCATTGCCATGGTGTATCTTTCTTAAGAAGATTATTTAAGGATTCTCTAATTTTTACATAAGAATCAATGAACTTATTATAAACATTTACAAAGCCAAGAAAATCTTGAAGGTGTTTAACATTTTTTTTGTTTTTGGAGATTGTAATTTAAAAAATAGTTTCATGTTATAATTATCAGGAAAAATACATCTTTCTTTGACTTCATACCTTGATCAAATATCTTATCTTGATCAAATACACATTTAGAAAATTTTAATTTAATGTTTTCTTCTTCATATATTTGAAAAATCGGTTTTAAATGATCATCGTGTATCTTTCTCTATTGTGTATCTCTAAGGAATTAGAAAAAACTACTATGTCTTCAAAATAGAGGCATGGAAAATTTGAAAATTTATGCTTATCTAAAATTCTACGAATAGTTCTATTGAATAGTGCAAGTGTATAGGTAGGACTTGAAATTCGTAATTAAAGTCAATAAAGTAATTCGTATAAACCTTCAGTAGTTACAAATGCCAATTTAGTTTATCTCGTTCATGCAAAAGTAAATACCGATATCCAGATGCACGGTTCAAAGTTGAAAAAACTTTACCAGTATTTAATTTATCTAATTATCTCTTCTAGGTAGAGGCTCTGCTTCAAATTTACAGCGAGAATTAATTTATCAGTACAAAGACGACTTTTTCTATTTTCATCTCTTTTATAAGCTACTGTTACAGATGGGGGGGTAATTACTAGTCGATTTTTTTATTAAACCTGCAGCTAACAAATTTTTAATTGCAATTTTATCGATAGCAGAAGATCTATAAGCCCTTTTTGAAACTGGTAAATCAGATGTAAAAATTATTTTATCGGGTTCTATTCTTATTCTACCAACATCATATTTATTTTTTTGCAAACACATGAGAAAATTCTGACACCAGAGATTACTTGGGTTCAGAAAGTTTATTTACAGTCTGAGGTAGAAAAGTTTCCTCTGAGGTATTCACTACCTTGACTTTATTATCACCAGCGCTATTATTTTCAACAATATGTAAATACATGTAATTATCATTAGTATGCAAATTAGTAATAATTTTTCCATTTTGAAATGTTTTATTTTTATTACAATCTATAATTAATTTATATAAACTACTATCTGGAGGTTATGTGGTAACGGATTCTTACCACATATCTAAGAGGATATGTGGTAAAAGATTGCCCATAGCGTGCAATTTAATCTTTATATTTACTTGACCAATTTTAAAATAAATGTCACAAATTTGGGTTAATTGTAACATTTCATGAGTTTGTTTGACTCTAATAGGGTTTGCATTGTTCTTGTCAAGTTAAATTTATTCAGAATATCAACAGATATAATTGAAAGAGGGTATCCAGTGTCAATAACAATATTTACATTGGCCTAAGGGTTATAAACTTTGCCCAATTAGCTAGAATTGATAAAGGTGAGATGTGTCCGGACACAAGTAATTGTAACTGCACTAGTCCAGGGGCCTCTTTAGGGAAATTTTGCCTCATTTCAGGATTATGAGAACAGCCAAAAGGGACTTCTGTGCACGGGAAAGCCAAATTAACTGTTATTGGAACATTTGTCACAAATTGGGTCCGATTAAAAGGAACATACTTAGGTCAAATCATAAATATTTTGGAATACCCTTTTGAGTACAAATTTTACATGGTGAAGAGGGTAATCTCTGTTGAAAATGCAAATTATGACTATGGCTATGGAAGTTATTTAAATGTGGACTTCCTGAATTTTGATAATTTGGTCTAAAATTATTTTGTGCTCGAGGTAGAAAGGAGTTTTTGTGTCTAAAATTAAAATTATGTCTAGGTTTGAAAAATTCTAATTGTCTTGCTCTTATTCTGTTTTCAATACTCCTGCCTGGATTGTGTTCTAGGGATTCTTCCCTTCTTAATAATTAACCTGTTATCGTCAGCCTTTCTGTAGATGTAGAAGGGGCTTTTAATGCTTATTAGTTGTTTTAGTTGAGATGGCAGACCATCAGTAAGGTCTTCCCAAACCAGTTGTGTATTAAGATCCAACTGTGCGCCACAATCTAATTTCTTATGAAAATAATCAACTAATTTGTCATTTTTTGAATCAAATTTAAGCCAAGAAAAATCCAAGAAATTACCAATACTTGGGTGGAGAAATTGCTCAATTAATATACAGCATAAATCATCAAACTTATCAATATTTAAGCAGTTGTTTATGTAATGAGTTAAAATTCACCCTTTCAGAAATCTGGCAATATTTTTAATTTTCCAAAAATCACTTTAACTATTTTCCTGACAAATTTTGTTAAAATATCCTAACCATAAATCTATTTTCCTCCCATTTTCGGAATCAAAAGGGATTAGGGAAGATTCTTGGACTATTTCCTCATTCAGTATTTTGTCAAATATGTTATCTGAAATGTGACTCGGAAAGGTCAGACATATTTGTTTTCTCTGATCTTAATAAAATTAAATATTAAAGCATATTTTCAATAAAAACACCATAAATTTATGTATAAAATTTGTTAAAAAATAGATTTCAATGAAAGACTAAATAACTCCATATTTTAAATAATTCTATAAAAACATCATTTGTAATAATATCCAAATTGAAATATGAAAAATCAAAAGGGAAAACACAATATGAATTTCTATTTTCATGGAGTTGGAGACAGTTGATGGATGCCTTTTTTTAAAACACTAATCACTTTTCGAAGAAGCACTAGACGCCCTTCCGAGCACTGGAGGTCACTGCAGGCGATCACTATATTGTAGCAATAATACAACCCAAGAGTTATTTGAATTGAAGAATAAAGCAAGTGTATTATATTGTGATTATAAGCATGTAACACAAATCACATTTTTGAAATCGGATGATTCAGGACACCAGACAAGGCTTTAACTTCTTGAAGAAATGCTAATGAACGCGCGCGCACAGAAATGGAGCAGCAAAGCAGGAGTGTTGAATGAAGTCACAGGTTGCGGTAAGGTACCTCGGCGATGTGATAACAGGAGCGGAGACATCGGAAGTTGTGGAACTTCGTCTTGGGATGGCGTCGCCGGAGGAGCAAGGTGGGCCAAGACCGAAGCAAGTTTCCTAACGAGCATGGACCCATCTTCGAAGCACCGACAAGCTGTGGCAGCACAATGCAACGTCGAAGTCTGAGCAGTGGATTTAATTTTAATTCTTCATTTCGGACTTTTGAACAGATAAATCCTGTCGACTTTTAAACCCATTATTATTTGTTGAAAGCAGATGGTGGTTTCGAAGACATATGACACTTTGAATTTTTAATTTCGTTTTATTCCATCACGGAAAGCAGGCATTATTTACAAGCTGAAGCGATGAGCACAACACAGCACGACAGAAAACGGAATTAGAAAAAGCTGATGAAACTTTTACCCCTGTGAATATATATTTTTAGATTTTTAATAGGATCTTTGACACATGCCAATCACATGTACATTTCGTGCAAGAGGATCATGGCGATCTTTTAATGGAAAGTGCTTGACTGGACGATTTTTATCCCTTCACCCGGAGTGTGGGAATTAGTCGGTTTTTTGCTGATTCAACAATTTTACAAAGCATCTGTTAAAGTAATTAACTAGAACGAGTGGAATGGATCAGGAAATAAGAGAATATTTTTAGAATGACGTTACTTTGGTAAATTATGATAAAAATTTGAAAATTAATTAGTGCCCACTTTATATATATATATATATATATATATATATGTGTGTGTGTGTGTGTGTGTAGGATATTCCACAGAACCATTTTAATTAACCAATATCTGCCTTCATCTTGTTTTGTCAACATTCGATGATATATGAAATCCAAAGCAAGTGTTGTAAAGGTAAGATTATTTCCCAGAGGGCCATTATTTTTAATTAGTTTAGCATTCCAGAACAACGCCACCTATCGGTCTTTCGAAAGTCTGTCCCAATTAACTTTGAATCAGAGGCTCACTAACTTTCGTCCAGAGAAGACGCCTGTCTTCACGCGTCAGCGATTCCCGCTAAGCGGTAATATATGTTTCAGTCATAATATATGTTCAGCTACGCGGTAATATATGTTTTCAGTCATAATGTTTCCCCATCTCTAACGTCCTCCTAGAGGAAATAATCTAACTTTCTGATTATTAAATATCTCCATGTTTTAATTCTTTTTAATATTTCCCTGTAAATAATCCCCCTGTAAATATTCCCCTTTAACTCTAAATAAATTCTTTTATTTTTTCTAAAGAAGTCTCTTCATCCTTCGTTTGTATTATTTTAATTTTGGTTTAGAAACTAACCTGTAAATATTTTAAAAAAACCCTAGACATCACGCCACTAAAATCCCGCCATCTGAAGAGTCTAATTTTTGGAAGATTTATTTAGACTCTCACAGAAATAATGGGGGTTCGGCCGGGATTGATTTAAAAATCTTCTTTAAATATCCGATTATTTTGAATTACTGTCCCTTAAAAAAAGAAAAAGAAAAGAAATTGGCTTAAAGCCTAAGATGAAAAAAAAACTGACTGAAAATTTAAACGCGCGGCTTGCCTCTCTTTACTAACAATTAACACATTTCACGCTGCTCTCGAAACCACTCCGGATGGTCTATAGATGAAAAGTAACAGTTTACGTCCACTTCAGAAATCCTTTCTACAGCGGCGATAAGCAGTGTCTCCGTCGATCTTCAAGGAAACAAGTAAAACATCTTAAAACCACCAGTGAAACCATCAACAACGCCAGCGAGAAACCGTGATATGAGGTACTGTCTCTTAATTTTTTAATTAAAGAAGAATCTTCCGAAGAACTTCAGCCTTGTTTATGAAATTGATTTTAGCTGTGCAAAAGAAATAATTCATATATTTTTAAAGTGTATGTGATCATATTTTTAAGTATCATGCGAGTATATATTTTTTAAAATATTATTTTTCTACTTGTGATGCATAATAATATACTACATAAGTAATATTTTAACCATTAAGGAAATCGGAAGTAATATTCGAATTGTAATATTTTTATATTTTCATTTAAAAAACGAATTGATTCGTCCTATTCTATATTGTTTTTAAGTGGCATTCGCCAGATGTCCATAGTTCTTTAGTTTCGGTTTCGATTTCCTCACTGACGCTTTATTAAAAATGTATTTATCTTTCGCCCTCAGCGACTGATCCTAAGTCAAGAGCTACTTGAGTGTTTAGGTTATGCCTCTCATTCAAACGTGTGTTCTTTTTTAGAATCTGATTAATGATTTTAACATGTGCTTGCCTCTAATGGTGTAGTATAATAATAACAAAGTTCTTTCCGCGAAGTAATTAACTTATATTTTAGTTAGAGTGTTTGGTTTTATCTAAAGAACTTTGATGATTAAATTCTTTTTCACATTTTAACAAAATTTTATCACAGTTTTTAAAATAAGATTTTTATTATTTAGTTTTTATTCTTTTCAAACTCTTTTTCTTTTTATTACAAGAAAATGAGACAACTAATGTATTAAATGTTTTTGTAAAAGTGTTTTGTTTTTCAGTTGAAATTAATAATTGAGATAGGCAAACTAAAATATCGAATAATTTAAACTAATTTACACGTTAATAGTCTAAAACATTTTGAATGAATGAGATTTCCATATTTAATCTTATATTTAGTGTATTTTGGTGCAATATTATTCTTTCTTAAGAATTTTGATAAATTAGAAAACGAAATTTACCATACTATAGCGACATTATTGTTACTATTTGAACACGCGACAATTTCGTTAATTTCTTTAATTGCTTACTAAGTTTAAATTTAAATTTTAAAATGGCATATCTCGGCAAAGGTAGACGCGAAGATTTATTCGTATTGGCCACAGAATTAAATTTAGAAGCTGATCAATCTATGACCATCGCCACACTCAAAACTCTAATTACTAGTAGTGAAAATTATGACGAAGACCTAACAAAAAACCTGCATACAACGATTGTTGAAGATCGCAAAGCCAGAGAAGAAAAACAACGTATTGAAGAACGAGAAGAAAAACTACGTTTAGAAGAAAGAGAAGAAAAACTACGTTTAGAAGAAAGAGAAGAAAAATTACGCCTCGAAGAATTGAGGCTAGAGGAACAAAAAAGGCAGGACGAACTCGCTGAACGCAAACGCAAAGACGAATTTGAATTAGAAAAATTAAAGATTCAAATGCAATCTAAATTAGACACGGGTACATCCGACACAAGTGATACTAAGTTTCTGATTAAAGAAGTATCAAAATTTTTACATCGCTTCGACCTGAAAGAAGACATCAGTCTTTAACTTAAATTATTTGAACGTCAAGTTCAACGATTGAATATTTGTCAAGAAAATTGGGTCTCTCATCTATTAGGCTTATTACCACCGGAAGTATCTCACATCATAGCCAGAGAACCGGACGACAAAGCTAACTGTTACGAACATGTTAAAGAGCTACTGCTAAAACGTTTCAAACTAACTCCTGAAAAATTTCGACAGTTATTTGTCACTCATCAAAAGGCACCTGAAAGAACATGGACTGATTTTTACCATGAATTAAATACGTATTTCAACGGCTGGATTAGTGGACTAAAGGTAGACAATTTCGAGAAATTATCAGATTTAATGATAACAGATCAACTTAAACGAAAAACGCCTTTTGAATTCACAGAATTTTACCTTGATGAATGGCCTAATATGATCTGTCCTGCTCAATTAGCAGAAAAATTAGAAGAGTTTGAAGATGTTAAAAGAACTTTCAAACAAAAAGCGAGCAGTCCATTTGTTAAAAAACAAGAATTCAAACCCATTGAAAAATATCACAGATCTGAAGCACCGAGAAGATCTGAGTATAACAGAACGGATAAGAGGTTCCCAGTCACCAAGTACGAAACTCGTCCAAGAACTCAAGACAACTCTCAGAAGGGATGTTACAACAAAAATTACAAGAAACACTCGAACCACAATGCTCAGACGAATTACTCTAAGTCCCA
>JAOUZG010046271.1:14328-24332 GCA_026289955.1 Argiope argentata | reverse complement strand
TACAAGAGTTATTAATTGGGATACCTTTGAGGTTTGTCTTTTTTTTTATTATTATTTATCTGCCAGATATTTTTTGTTGCATCTTAAAACAAGATTTGCTTGTTCCCAGCATTGGGAATAATAAAGGTCGAATAGGAAATTACACTAAAGGTTTTGTTGTTTAGCCATATTGGTATAAGTTTTTGGTCCTTTGTAAACTAGATTATAAGTATAAATATACAGTTAAATCTTAATTTGATTATTGGAGGATTTTAGGAAGGTTTGTATATTTTTGCATTAGCTTTATATTACCCATTAGATTTAGTAAGTTTGAAGGTTTGTGATGAAATGTGCCAATTCTGACTCATATTAATTTTGTAAAAAAAAATAATAATAATTTTATGAGATTTTTGAAATTAGGTATTAAAGAAAAGTAAGGAAAAAATGTCATCAGCACCCAAATCCAAAAGTTTAGTGTTCCATTGTCATGGTGGAGGTTTTGTTGCTCAAGATCCTGATTCTCATGAAGTAAGTGTGACTTCTTTTGAAAACTCACCTTATTTATAAAAATATCTGATTTATGTCATTACAATCTTTATTCTTGTGAAATGAAATATTTTTGTGTTCACAATAATATTGCCTAATTTATTGACTATTAAGTGAATCTTAAGTAAATTTTGACAATGATTATAACACAATTCACAAAGAATCTTGGTAAATGTTTATTTTAACTTAAAGATTGAAAATGTCATACAATTAGAGGGATAATTTACCTAATATCAACCAGAAAATCTATGTTGACTTTCCATTCTACAACTAGTGTTCGGCTGTATGGGCACATCTCATTACCTGTTTAAGAAAATTCCCATCTGTATCTGCGCCCACTTACAGTATTTAAAGAAGAGTATTTAACTTTTTCTGTACATTTATTTTACACCAATGTCTTATTTCATGTTTCTTGCAGTCTAATTCATTGTATTGATACTTGTATAATCTGTACCCATCATAGTTTCATAGTATAAAGCATTCAACGTTTTCCTTTTTGTCACATAATACTTGTTTAATAAATCTGTTATTCTATCTGTGAATGTTTGGTATGGATGGCGATTAGAATACTGAAAGCTCTCCGCAATACCAATTTAATTTTCATATTTGCCTCTTTCATTAATTGATTTTTCTGCTTATTTTTTTGGGGGGGGGTGTTTAAATAGTCTTATGGAATATGTTTAAAAATCGTCTAAGTATTAAGTGGTGAAATTTTTGCCCTGACAAATAGGAGATAGTAAGAACTAGTGTTTAAAAAAAACTGACAAATAACTATAGCATGTTTCGAGGGGAATTAAGAGTTCATCTGAGTGAGCAAACTGAAGTGAACCATTTATTTCTCCATAACTTTAGTAAATAAGCAATTCAAGTGAAAAATTAACAAGGGATAGTTCAGTTAGTTTCAAATTTCACTTGTAAAATTATTGGTTGCTCATTTACAAGAAAATGATTACTTTTTCATGTTAAAGATGTTTCTTAATTTCCTGTCTATAATTTATATTTATTCTAATTTAAAGTCTTTTCTAGGAATGTATGGAATTGAGCATTTCGTATAATTTAATGCCAGTATGGCTCATTGCGATTTGTATTCATAGCTTCATTGTATTTCTTGGGAGAAATCAAATTATACAGATAAAAACAGCCAAACAATGATATTTACTCTATCATTTTAAACCTCTAATTAGATGTAGACAGTTTCTGCTTTAGTTTTATTTATAAAATTGCAAACTATCTTGGATGTGAATTGATGTGCTTAATTTGAATGTTTAATTAAACAAATTTAATTTCCAATTTTAAAACATTATGCATATTTTTGATCATATCCTTAGATTTATAATGAATGAACCAATGAATAGAATAACAATATTAAGAAGTGATAATTTTCATTAAATATACATTTAAACAATCTAGCTGGATATATTCAAATTGTATCAATTAAATAATATCTTTATTAAAAATAGAATTCCATTCATAAAAAATGTTTTTTACTTATTTGTTTTGAAAAATATTAGAAATTGCCTTTCCTCAGTTTAAGTTCTACTTTTGTCTTAATAATCTAAGTAAAACTGAAATTAAAATAAACAAAACAAATTTATATTGAATTAATTCCAAAACAAGCATAACACATTAAAAAAATTAACTGTACTCTTCCTCCTTGTCGATTTACTTTAAAAAATTTATGCAAATGCTCATGATCTAAATTTCATTTTTCTTTGCCATTCTTTTTTTTGTGTATCATTGGTGAAGTACATTAAATTTTTTAAAAAAATTCTTTCGTATATAATCAAGACTTGTTTACTTGCAATAATAATTATACTTATATATTTTTTATTGTGTTTATTCGGCTTATTTTCAATTTCACCGTAATTAAATTCATTCTTTTAATTTTGCTTACTTTTTAATTATAATGCTTTTTTTTTCTTCTTTTTCCAGATCTACTTGCGCCATTGGGCTCATGATTTAAATACTCCTGTAATATCGGTAGATTATTCTCTTTCACCTGAAGCCCCATTTCCAAGAGCGCTGGAAGAAGTACTTCTAGCGTATGCATGGGCATTAAAGAATCCTCATAAACTGGGTAAAAGTTTATGTAATTTAATGGAAATAAGGCTATCAGAAGACAAAATTATTAGTTTACAAATAGAAATTTAAATAAGAATATTTAATGCTTTGAAAATGCATGACAATTGTTTACAATTAATTTTATCATATTTTTAAGTTTAAAAGTATTTAAAATGTTTGCAGAACCTCATCACAATTTTTCTGCTTAGCAACAGAAATAGTTATGTTTGATCCTGTAATGCAATTGTGTCTAAAAATAGAAATGTAAATTTGATGACGCTGCTCATTTGGGTTTAATGTATTGAACTAAAAGTAATTTTTTCTTTGATGGTTTTATACTTCTTAATTTTATTTTCATTTAATTGCAATATGTCTTTTTTATTTATTTATTTTTTAATTTTCATATTAGGTAGCAAACTTCTAAATATTCTATTTACCTAATAAGCACCATTTTGAAATTTTCTTTATTGTTGCAGCACGTGGATGTTAATCCAAAAAAAAAAAAAAAAAGAAAAAAGAATTATATAGTTGTTTATGGTTATGTAAATTTTTTTATGAAAATTAGTGCTAGTTTTTTAAATTAAATATTTATCTATTTCAAACCTGAAATGTAATTATTACTAAATATTGCATTAATTGAAATAATTTAAAAAACATTAATGTATGTCATACAAATATGCATTATTGTGCTTCATACGATCAAAATTTATTGCACATCACAGTTGCAGTATGCAAGTGGCCTCTTATTTTTAATAACGAAATAATGTTTGTTGATATGTGTATATACATATATTAACTTTTAGAGATGTACAACTTACATATTTCACAGACTATTAGTCTGGTTGTTTTACAGGATACTTCTAACTTGGGACTGAAATACTAAGACACAAAGTTTGTAGAATAATTTAACTATAAAAGGCTAGGAATTGAGAGGGAAGAAAATTCAGTGGTAATAAATGCAATTCTTGTATTCTGCAGATATAGAATTTATTCAAACATAGAAGTATTTCATTATATGAAATTTATTCATGGCAGTCTATTTTTGTTTCATTCAACTTTTTATTATATTTATTTTGATCGGGTTTAAATGCAGTTTAAGAATGATGTTTTCATTTTCTAATTATTCCTACAGAATTAGGGCTGTAATGTAATGAACTGTTGTGTAAACTGTTTATAAGCAGCAGTTTTTGTAATTATTGGTTTTTTTAGGGTTATTACAATTTATTGGTGGATGAATGTTTATCTTTTACATATTAAGTAAAACACAAGTTTAATAATAGATTATAAAAGATATGATATATAAACATATATAAGATTTTAATGAGATGCATTTTTGTAAGCATTTATATTTAAAACTTTCAGGATGGACAGGTGAAATTATATGTTTTGCTGGAGATAGTGCTGGTGGAAACGTTTTAATGAGCACAGTTTTGAAAACCATTTCTTTGCAAATTCGTCAGCCTGATGCTGTTCTGTGTTGTTATACACCTCTAGTTCTCGATATGGTTCCATCTCCTTCACGTTTACTTTGTTGGATTGATCCACTTCTTCCTCTTGGATTTATGATAAGCTGCCTTGATGGTAAGATAATTCATTTTTATGTTTGATTTTCTTAGGATTTGTCAGTATTTTTCAGGAATATTCGATTCCCTTCCTGTTCCAATTCTCCCAAAGATATTGATGAACTTATTCGAACTACTAATGTTGCTTTTGAAGCTCTTAAATATAAAATAAATAATAATAAACTTTAATAACTGAGGTAGAAGAACGAATAATATTCAGAAAACACATTAATCAGACATAATCTTGAAACTGTGCAAAAACTTCAGTTATAATATAGTAATTCATTCCTGAATACAAAATAATGTCTTCTTGCAACAAACGTTATTTGTGTATTTTGCTATTGATTATGTTGATTTTATAATGGATTATATTCTTTCAATTAAGAACACATTCAGAGATTATTTTCATTGCTCAGCAAAATTTTATATTAGCGTGTAATTATTTTTACATAATTGTGTTTCTTTTTTGAACGTCTAATTGATTATTATGCTGCAAAATGTTGATTTTTTTAAATTATTTTTCTTAGGGGATAAAGACGAACCTAAAGTAAGTCTTTAAAAACAGAACTTGAACTTTATATATATATATATATATATATAAATAAACTGCCCAGAACGAGTCTTATTTGGACAATTTCAATTTATAAAATTAAAAGCATTTAGTTTTTTAAAATGAATTTAAAAATTTGCTGATGTTATCTTATAAATATATTTTTTATTAATTGGCATAAGATGTCGTTTAATAGGCTTTTTACTATCCAAGATCGTCAGTCTTAAATTTGCAATTGACACTAATCTTATTGCATTGATATCAAATTTTATCTATTTTCAATGACATTTTATATTGTATAGCATATGCTGGAGCAATGACAACAGAAGAAGATGAGTATGACACGGCAGTTGAACATGTTTCTTCAGGACGGAGGTCAAGAAAAATATCTTCCATTAGTGAAATATTCGATTCAAGTATAAATTTTTTGAAACAGTGTGATTGGATTGAAGTTGAAGCAAATGAGCCGCTTGAGAAATCCGCGGATATTACATTTTATAGTTCTGAAAATCGCAGTGTTGATGGTAGTAATTATATTCAAGATTTTATTGAAAAGTATGATGATGGAGCAATCAAAAAATCTCAAAACAAAACTTGGAACTATTGTAAGGAATTCAATATTTATAACTTTCCTCAAGACATAATTTTTGATCTTAAAGCTAAGAGTCTCGAGGCAGCAGATATGGGATTGAGAAAAATTTCTGAATTTTTTATGTGTACATCTTTGTATCAAAAAGTCATTGCACCGCTTCTTCCTAATATGGCATCAACATCTCAAAAGAAAGCCCAGTTTTCATATAATAAGAAATCGATTTTTCAAAAGATGAAAAAACTAAAGATTGTCTCAAAGAATCCCTTCATGTCACCACTGCTGGCATCAGATGAAATTTTGAAGGAAATGCCCCCTATTTATTTTGTGGTAAGTTAATTATGCTTCAATTAATTAAAAAAGTATTAGATTAAAACAATTATTAAAATAAACTTGACTTAATGAACTAATAGGAGCAATATCCATAAAATGTTAAATCCATTAAATCTTGCAGTATAAGCAATAATTAAAACAGAATATAAATAACTAAATTTTGCTTTATAGTGTAAATGTAAAATGCTTGATATAGCTCATCACAAATAAGAAAAAACATTTTTTATTAAGTTTTTACTTTGATCAAGAAAATGAGAATGAAAAAGTTATCTTGGGTGGGAGATGGGGGGGGGGGTATCTGGTCCTGAAGCTCCCAACCTCCATTCGAATTTGCAAAAATCGTCAATGGGTAAAATGATTTTTGAAAAAACTGATAAGTGTTACTCTTAACTGCTGTAAATTATTTTTAGAAATAACTCTTCATTGGTAATGAAAAAAAAACCTATTAGGATCATTTGCTGTTTCAACAAAGCTTTTCTTTAGTTTGTTTATTGCTTGATTTACACTTATGTGTTCCATACTTTAAATTCATCCAATTATGACATGAAATTTTACATATAAGTAGATGAATATTTTTCATATATCATTAATGGTATAATTTGCAACACAGGTAAGATAACTTTTATTTATCAATATTTCATTGAACCCTATTTCAAGTAAAAATTATGTTCTTTTTCCCACAAAGGAAATGTAATGAGCAAAACAATCAACATTGTCTGGCACATTCGGCTGAAAAATTGCTATTTGTAATTCAAATTGTCATTTTATTCACTCACAATTTAAAAAATCTTTTTAAATTTTGGTAGCTGATTGAATGGTTTTTTAAATCAAATTTAATATTTTCAGTTTAGATTTCCTAAATTTTACTGAAATTAACATTAATTCTCTATTTCCCCCTAATTAGAAAGTTTTTTTTAAATGTTAAGTACAGTGTAATTATCTGTTCATTTTATTCACAAAGTCGATTTTTAAATCGAAATTGAATAAATAATATTGTTTTGGATTTTCAGCTATAACAATCCTTATATTTCTCTTAAGTGCACATATAATGAAAAGTAAGGAGAGAAAAAAAGTAATTGACAAGAAATGATAATTGTTTTGTATGAAATTTAATTTTGTACAGTAAATCAATAAATCAAGCTAAATAAAAAAAGAAAAATTAAATTAATTATCAGTAAAAAATATGTACTATAAGATCGGAAAAAACCCCAATCAATCAGTGTCAATAAAAGTAAATGACTATTAAGGATAGTTTCAGAATTTTCTACTTCTTTTAGTGTCTGTTTTTAAAAGGCTTAACAGCTTTATGAAATACATTTAAAAAATAGGTCTTCGACTGAATGTGTTTTCCCTTATTGATAAATTGTGTTCCATCCTAGTTGTTCTCGTTCATCCCCTCTGCTTTTATAGAATGACTGGAAACTGCATTTCAGTTACTGTTGGCACACCAGAATCCTACAAATAATATCTGAATGATCGCAAATCGCCTTTCATCTTTAAAATTCATTTGAAGTCCAGTCTTTGTCAAAAGGAGTTTTGTAGAGCGAACCCAGGATCATAGAGCTAAACTATCAAATATGATCTTTAAAAAGGGTTAAATAATATTTTGTTGTGTAATCAAAATAGTATATAATTTTATGGCTTGCTTTTTGCATGCTGCTTGTAAAAGAGAAAAAAAAAAACATAGGTTCAACCATATAATTTTTTTTTAGTTTTTACTTTTGCATTTTTTATTTCGAAAGAGAAAGAATGAACCATATTTTAAAAAGCAAGCTTTACTAATTCAAAATAATGCATGAAATAAGAATTACAAAGTACCTTGAATGTTGAAAAATTCAGGATACATTTCATTATAAATAATTTTATTTATACATTTGTGATTAAAATTATTGATAAATTGTGTATCTAAGTAATGTAAGTTCTTTCATTATTATATAATATCATTACCTTGTTTGTGTCTATTTTTCACTGTTAGTTCAGTATAATTACACAAAAGTGTGAGAATGCTGAAATGCATTATTTCCTTCCATGATCTTTGTTGATTTGTGGGTAATTAGGGTATTAGCTAGTAAATAGCTCATGCTGGTCCTTTATATGGGTGTTATTGAATCTTCTTTTACATCCCACAAATGCATTTGAACAATGTCTTTATCATGTTTGCATTTTCTGGAACATGCAACAAAAGCAGGTTGGATCTGAATGTTACCTTTACTCTATTACAACATTAGGATATCCAGGTTATTAGCTATCTGTCGTAAGTGAAATAAATAAAACAAGATCAATGTCACAAACTTATTATTCTTGTATTTGTTGTAAACGTATAGCTATCTATTCCTTGTTAGCCAGTGGATGTAAAAGTGGAAAGTTTCATAGTTGTAAGGTTTTTCAGAAAATGTCTTTGTGGTACAAAGAGAACTGTTATCTTATTAAAAATTACTTTTCTTGGGCTTTCTTTGGAGTTTTATAACATTGCTGCTGATATTAATTTCAGTATATCAATCATATTTTCTTATCCATGAACAGTATTTCTTTAAACACATAATTGGTAAGCACCATCAAAGAAGTAGATGCATAGTTTATCATTGTTACAAACTGAGAGTGGAAGGCAGTAAACAAATTAATGCCCATATACACTAATAAAGTATCGGAGCCAGCTAAAATGTCCCCAGCTATTTAAAGTAATAGTAAAGCTGAAGAAATCTGAATGTGTAAAAGCTAATCTGTTCAAAAATCGTTGAGGCCAGTGTTGTTCTAATACATGAATTATGGACAAAAAGAAGATAATGTTTATTATATTATTTTGCTTAAAGTAAACCAATATAATATCATAGTTTTGTAAAATTTGCAGCTTAAATATTTTTATTCTTAAATTGTGGCTATACTCCAAATTTTCACTTTCAGACAGGTTTTGTGCAAAGAAAAACTTGGGCTTTAAAATGTGTTACATACTTTCCACAATAACAAAACTGTAGTAACATTAAGGGGTTTCTGTGGAAAAGCCTAAATGAATGGCATTTTTTGTACTTCTGTAGAATCAGAGCAAGTGCTAAAAAAGCTTTTACCAATAATACTGAAAGGAAATTCATTGGGTCTATCACTGTGTTTTTGTTAATCATTTTGATTGAGTTTTATTATTAATAATTAAAAAAGTTTTTGCTTAAAATTTGGTATTTTAATAATACTTAATCTTTAAGGTTTTTCAAGGTTTACCTTTACCAAACATTGAAGAATACTATTGTATTTGTATATGATCAAATTGGTATGGAAACTTTTTATGCAACTAAAACAATAGAATTTTTTTAAATGTTCATAAATTTTATATCCCTGACCTTATATGTTGACATGTCTGGGCATAAATAATCATGTTTTTATTGAAATACAATTAGAAATGTTTTTTCATTGCATTTATATAAAAATTAATGATAGTTTTTTTCCTTCTTTTAGTCTTTAAATTTTGATCCATGTCTTGATGATTCTGTAGCATTCACAAAGCGACTGCGATCCTTGAATCGACAAGTTACAATAGATTTTCTTGATGGCCTACCTCATGGATTTTTAAACTTTCTCCCATTTAGCCAAGAAGCTCATAATGGCTCGAATTTGTGTGTTCGCCGCTTGAAAGAAGCTATGAATTTGATATAATGAATACAATATACTCACGCTGTATATATCTGAATGCACATAATGCTGAATTAAAATACACTTAATATATTTATACAGTACAACTGAAAGTCATTAAGAGCTTACAAATCTTGTTTTTTTATGTTTATTATATATTTGTTTATAGAATTTTTTGTTGTTAATTTATTATTTTTTCTCTTTCTTTCATTTATATATGAGAAAACACTGTACTAAAATCTTAGACATAAAACAAGTATTGTAACTGTTATTTAAGCTTTTAATATTTATCTGCAACTATTGTATTAATTTCCATTTTATTTTGTAAATCTTTTATGCAATTATTTAAATTTTAAAATACAATAAATATATTCTTTACTATATTAATTCGCTTCAGTTTTAGTCCTATGATTTATTGTTTAATATATAAAAATACCTTTTAATTGTCTGTTGTATTTTCAGAACAATGAAAAACAATTCAGTCTTTATTAATAATAATGTTGCGTGTATAAATGCTGATGCAATTTCGATTTTTTGTCTGCAGGTAAAAAGTATATACACTATGAAATAAAAATCTTAATTCAGAATTAATGATTCACGAAGCTGCATTATTGAATATCTGATAGATAAATTTGAAATTTGTTACATAAAAAAAACTTTATTTCTCACTGTATAAAATTTAAAAATATTGAAACTGAATTTATGAAAATAAAATTATCATAAAAAAGTTCAATTTTTTGAGTTTTAAAATAATGCATATATATAT
>JAOUZG010046271.1:0-13928 GCA_026289955.1 Argiope argentata | reverse complement strand
GGCTCATAATGTCAAAGGAAATGTAAAAGAATGACATAAAAATGACTTTTGCACTAAGCCAAACCATTTATTAAAGAGGTGAATGAATGAAATTCATATTTGAAAACGTTCAAAGAAGCAATATGAAATCCATACGGTGGCTTATTTATATTTGATTATTGCCACTCGATAACAACATCGAATCCTGTGTCATGTACATCAGCTTGTTATATACATAGATCGAAGTACAATCGTGAATACAAGTATTATATTGGCGTTGTATAATTTTCTAATTGCAATATTGATCTGAAATAAATCTTTTGAATTAATTTCTGAGCAGGATTAGAGAAGGCCAATTTGGGTGACTGGTTAGGAAAAAAAAATACTACTTTAAAAGACATTAGTGTTTTAATATTTTTTGGGAGGAGAAGAAATAAAAGAAATGAGTGGTGAACTACTTGGAATCGTTTCAAGGTTATTCTCGGAGAAAAATTTTCTAACATCATTATAATTTTGCAAGTTAGATTACAAGAAGAAAATGTTAGAAACTAATGGTACAAAAACTGGCTAAGTCCAATAAAAGTATATATATTAAAAGTGCCATAGAGAAAAATATGTCTGATTTTAAAATAAAGAAATAGTTTTAGAATATTACCTTAATTATATGGGATAGATTACATATTCTAATAGTAATGTCTCAAAGGGATAGGTCTTGTATCCTTTAAAGTGTAAACCTGTAATAAGCTGTGCCATGAGATCTGTCCGTCCAAGCTGCACATATTGTTAAAATGAAATTCTTTTTGACTTCCAGTTAGAGAAGAGGATTGCAATTTTGAAGCCAAAACCAATTAAACTTCTGTTTCCTTTGCACTGTTCTAAGGTTTAAACTTTTCTGAAACCTTTTCTCCTTGGTTAATATGCTTGTGAAGTAATATTTAATTCTGGGAACTTCATTTGTTAATGATTCTGCATGCTAACTTGCATTATATCAGCTTTAGTATAATGTAAATTTCAGAGCATTAAAAATCATCACTGAAAATAAAAATAACAAGGAAAGGCAAATGAGAATTTGCTGTTATTTTCAAAATTGTTCTTTTAATATTATTTGAAATGTTACTATAGTTATTTTAAAACCCTTGAGAATGACCAAATACTTGTTATTTCAAGTAATTCGGATCTTAGCAATACAATAAAATGAGAAAAACTGGAATCTTCTTAACAGATGTCAAAAGGGACGTGTTGAAATTTGTCTATCAAACAAATTAACTACATTTGTTTTCATTTCACCTCATGCAATTGTTTTAAGTTAACTTTCAACATTGCTGTATTTCGTGATGTTTCTTTGAAGTAAGCCTTTTATATTGAGAGATTAAGGATATTGCATAAACTGTAATAAAGAGTGGTAAGTAATCTTTAAGGAGAGAATTGATCAAGGAACTAAATGAATTATAATTTTCTGTTTAAGTTATTATAGTTTTCTTTAACTATACTCTTAGAGATTGACCTTTTCAAGAAACTTAATGATTTTAAGAAATCGACAGAACTGTTTGAAGCTCGGAGAAAATTAGGTATTCTACCGTTTAAACATAATAGTGGCATCCGTCAAAATCGGCTTTTGGTTCACACAGACACACAAAAAAATGTTTGAGAAGGTAGCTTATATTGCTGCTTTATATGCTTATCTTTTTAAAGTCGGCATATATCAAAGTACTAATCAAAAAGATTAATCGCAACAATTAATGATGCTAAAGACAAGCTGTTATACGGAAATGAACTATATGAAATTTCTTAATCTAGCGCCAAGGGAAAACTAGCCAAGATATTTTTTTAATTGTTATCTAGTATAATTTTCAATTAACAAACACATTTCTGTGCTGACTGTAGCAATGTTTAAGGCTTGGCACATCCAAAATTGGAATATATGAGCGAATTTTTGATTAATAACCCTTTAGGTATTCTTTTGTTTGAAAAGATTTTTTGCATATGAAACAAATTTAGTTTGCTGATGCACAGATGGATGAATGATGAATTAAACTTGTTCGTAATTTATACAAAACAAATTCTTGAAGGATCTCATTGTTAAATGTTAATTAAATAGGTTAAGTTAAATGTTACAATCAAACCTCGTTTTTCACCTATATGTAAAACCAATGTTTATATGCATTTAATAGGCATCTCTAAAGATGAAGTAAATGATGCAGGCAAATGTAATATGTACTTGGAGCAAATGTTTCCATTCATTTCTAAAACAAGTAAAAATTTTCTATGAAAATACCAGGTGCAATTAGCGTTTTCTTTTTTAATAAATTCTTAAAGTTGTAATGAACTTTTGGTGAACTTTGAACGCATTTAGTGTAAGCAAAGCTAATAGTTTTTATGAGAGTATGGTTAGATAATAATTTTTTTTCTTACTAGAAATTTTATTTTCAGGAAAGAAAAATAGTTGCTTAGCTGAATTAAATAAAATTAATGATTTAAATTTTTGCCGATTTATTTTCAGAACAATTAAATGTAGGATTACAAATTACAGAATTAATAATCTAAACAAGATAAACTTATATTTGATTTTTTTATCATTTAAATTCATAAAATTTTTATATTACATTTTTCGATAACTTTTCAAGCTTTTCCTTTGTCCGTTATATGATTAATTTTTTAAGATATTTGATCGTATATAGTATAGCACTAATTCTCGTAACCACTATAATCTTTTAATCAAAAATGATATTCTTCATAGCACGAGCTTGGTTATATATTACACACTACCAATATTAAGTTTGTAAAATCGTCATAGAGCACTATTTTAACCCCTTAACCGGTTTGCCCGTACGCCGTACGTGCATCGATTTATCGAATTTTGATAGTTGTAAACAAAAAATAAATCATTCATAACAATTATAATTCAATTGTAAAATGACTTCGAATGCGTATATAAGTCAAGTATTCGATGGATTCCCATTTGAATCAAAATAAGAAAATATTCCCAAAATAGAAGGTGTCATCTTATTAGAGAGTAAGGAAAATAAACCGTTTAAGGGGTTAAATATTTTCCGCTAAAGATGTAGCGCCATATCTAAGCCATGTGAACGCTCCTGCATAATCAGATGTTCATCGATTTGTTTGATCTACAAGATAGGCATTATGACCTTAACAGTCTCCTATCGCCATCAAATATTGTGGTTCATTGTTAATTATTACTTATAAATTTCGTTTTCGAACTAATAAAATAAGTCATTACAAGTCTCTTCTTTTTTATGGTTCTGCTGTGAATCAGTAATATTCAGATATTAGTAAATAAAAGTGCACTTTCCCGAAATTCGACTCACTACTATCTGATTGGTTGTTGGAAGTTTTTCCCAAGTGAAACACAAATTTAGGCTTGCTCTCCCTGCAAGTCTTCCTGGAAGCAACCTAATTACGCGTGATACATATTTTCTCCACAGTCACTTAGACCAGAAACTATCCCACTGCTTCATTATTAAAAGGTCTTGACTTATGATTAAATGATTTAATGAAATGGGATTAGTAGTAACATATGCACATAATTAAAAATAGTTATGATAGGAAATTTTGTTCAAATCCTCTGTTATAACGATCGGTCTGCAATATTATTAGAACTTGACATGCATGTTCTGCAGTAATTCGTGGAAATACTTCTAATTTGCAATTCCATTGCTTTTATACATTTATGTGGAAACTACCTGACCTTCAACCTCAGGTAGACAATACTGCTGTTGTTACTAATGGCGCTTGATTAAAGCCGAAATAAGCGTCTCTTGTTTGATGTAGAACTAACTAGTGACAAAAGTACGCCTTTAGTTACACATTCATCACATTCGCTTGCACAGCTCCTTTTTACAGGGGGGCACAAGACAAAACTAATTTGGATAAAAGTATAAAACGGAGAGAAGAAATAAAAGTTGTAATAAAAATCTAAATAAAATATTGTCGGAAATCCTACGATGCTTAGTTCGCAGCCATCTTCGTCCGAAATCAGGGAATATATTTTACTGCAGTAAATAGATAGGGTTGCTCTGTCAAATTTTGGCTCTTATCAAATGAGTTGAAGAATTTGCTTATTAATAGCGTTATTTTTTTTTTTTTTTTTTTTTTTTTGTGGCGTATTAGGTCTTATAAGTAGGCGAAATTATTTTTGTTTTGATGCAAATGCTCTTTTCGGGCCAAGAATTAGGGGAATTTAAAAACGTTACTGGGTAGTAGAAATTTATTCACAGCTGCATGAAGCAAATTTAAAATCAAAGCTGAACCTTTTGAAATTTATGGTGAACAAATTACGATACCTTCAAATGCTCATAATAATGAAGCTTTTTTATATTTGTAATCAACAAAGTTACGCTTCCATTCTTTTACTTTCATAATTATTTCTTTTGAAAACACAAAGTGAATAAAAAAGAATTAAGTATATTTTTATTAATATGTTACTAATAAGCTGAAAGATTTAATTATATATATTTTTTTATTTTTTACTCTTTAATTTAGGATTAATTATTTTAAATATTATGAAATCTTAAAATCATTTTTTCTCAAATTTTGCACTCGATGGCGCCACTTATAAGAAATCAAAATTCAACTAGACTGATCTATAAATTCTGAAAATAAAAAAACAGTTTTTTAGTTTAGTTGTTTAAACACCCCATTGTAAACGCATTTTGGGACGGACCTCATGATTTTGAACCACGGTCAGATGATGAGGACGACACCTGAGCTGACACCCCCCTTTCCATACCGTACCAACGGGAAGACGTTTGGCCATCACAGATTTAACATGCATCTGACCCCCTTACACGACGGTTCTTCGGTGGAATCGGGTCTCGAACTTGAAACCCTACGGCTCCCGAGCCGAGACCTGATCAGAAGGTCTAATAAAACAGTGTATTGCTATAAGGAAACAGAAGTGTTTCTCTGACTTCGACACTCTAACACAAAAGAAAATTAAATCTTGAAATCGATTTTTCACTCGTGTATAAACTTGAAATAAGGCAAATTAAATAAGCGTGAAATAAAGAAGTTTAAAAACTAACTATATGTTTGTTCTTCCTTAGATGCTACAAATTCACACTGACATTTAATTTGCATTAAATTACCGAAATATAATTCTTGATGAAGGATATTTAGTTCAAATTAATTAAATTTTATTCGTTATCCTTACTGATCACTGATGAAACAAATATCTTAAATTAGTCTTTAATTCTGAAAAGGAGGTTTTTACTTTTCGTTTGTAAACATATTTTGATACGTATAAAAATTATCGAGATTTGATCAGTTTTTTTAAAATTAAATTGTGTGTGTGAAAAAGCAATGATTTCAAATTTATTCGGAGCAAACACAACAGTTCAAAATGTCAGTAATTCCTTTCAATGCATTTTTACTGCCTGATTTGGTCATTTGTTAAGGAAATGCATTTTGTGTTGTGAATCACCAAGGAAAACAATTTGTGTTTATTGAAGGATGGAAATAATAAGTGGCCAGAGGGAAAAGATGTTATTACCCATCCGTGAGCAAATGCATTATTTTCTGAAACCTATATTTAGATTTCGAAAAATACATTTTAGACATACGTTTTTTCATTGAGTGAAAAATTGGTCTCGAGTACGCATACAAAAAGAGTCTTGTCAAGCAAATGGATTAATGGGTGAAAACATCTAAAATAGTTCTTAGGGGAAAATCTATATCACAAAAGAAGGAACTGTTTCTATTTGAATCTTTAATTTTTATATTGTCTTATGAAAGCAAAATGAATTTCATCAGTATTTTGTTTGTTATCACGTAGTGGCTAATTTTAAGATTTAAAGAAAATCCTTTTGAAAATTTATAAGTTAAAAAATATTAAAATCTCATATTATTAGTAATCGTAATATTTCATTCAAAAAATTATACAGATGCACTAATATTTCGTCGGGATGATGTCCCAAAGGGATTGTGTCACTTGCGCTCAGTCTCATTAACGCTAACTCATTAGAGGGTGTCATTTGCGCTCACATAGTAGGTTTACTGCAATTTAATCACCTTTGGCAGGAAAACTTGGCGTGCATCTAGAGGGGCTAAAGAGAATGCACGTTTCTCGCATTGATAAGATTAAGTGACATAATTAAAGGTCCTTATCTTCGAAATATTCGATGTTTTTTCTCACGGTAAAACTGTAAAATTTTCTTTAAGAACGCTAGATACATTTTTAATAGTTTATTTTAGATTAGGGTTTAGATTAAATTTAGATGTAAAAGGGACAGCGAAAAAATATATAAATCTAGCTCAGGGATGCACAACCTTTTCAGGATGAGAGGCCAAAATATGAAAAAAGATCATGGCGAGGGCCAAAAAAAGCACATGAATGCTAAAAAATATTAAAAACGCGAAAACATTGGAGTTTTTTTTATGACAATACGCATGAATTACAATTATTACTTTACTTATTTTATTCATGCACCCATTATGCAATAAATAAAAGAATAAAACACAAATATTATAACTACGATTACCTAAACCTAAAAAAAAAGAGATTCCTGCTAAAAAGGGTGCAAACTTGAAATAGAATAACAGAGGAAAACTTTTTGGTAATTATACAGAGAACGCAATTTAAATTTTGAGAAAAAAAATTAATAATCGGAATTAGTAAAAATAATGAATTTATTTAAAGTTATTGATTTTATGTTGGGCTCAATATTAGTTGTAGCAATGCGTGGAACAGCAGAAAGGCTCTCATCTTATTCTTAATTTTGATTTTTTAAAATTCATTAGTGAGAAAATTTGCTCACAAATGTAAGTGCTTTTAAGAAAGTTGCACATGCAGCTGCATTTTTCTTTAAGCATAAAAATTCCTATAGAAAATCTTTATAAAATTCTAATATCGGTTCACCTTTGAACTGATTTTTGAAAAAAATCAGACTTCTGTAAATCAATTTAGGCTAACTGCATACTCTCATCCACTAGATTAACATCAACAGAAAATGGAGAAGAAAATTCATCAAATTTCGTTTAGCACTTTTCAAAATCTGAAAACCGATCATCAAATGCATTATGAAAGATTTGAATTGGATCCTCATACTGCATTTTCATGTGTGAAAATTTTTCACGTTCGCGAGCTTCTCCTATACGAAAATCGTACTCGCCGTTAGCTATGAAGGGAACAAACTGAAAAGCTTCGTAATGAAAAGTAAATAAATTTACTGAACAACTGTTAATTATTTATTCTGATGTAGAATCGTTTTCTTTTCAGATTTTTATCCTTTTTCATTTGAAAAAAGTCTTATTTCATTTTAAATTAGTCATATTTTACTAACAACATTCGCGGGCCAACTTCGAAGGCTATGCGGGCCAATAATTTTTAGTAATAAAATAGAATTAAAAAAACTAAGCAAGTGTAAACTTGAAGAAATAAAATGCTTTTACGTAATATGAATATTTTTTCATGCATTGGTTACTCTTTCTTACTTTTTTTGCATATATCAATCTTTCTACTTACCATCAATGGTTAAAATTGTATTTAAGTTGCAGTATGAAAGAGAATATTTTGTGTATTTTAAAAACTGTTGAATTGAAATAATTTATTTGATTTTTGTTATATATATGAATAATAGCATTTTCTTAATAAGCTATTTATATATACTTACAAGTTTTTTTTATTGATACATTGAATAACCACTTTACAATGTTGAAGTATTTCAAAGAAATTTTTAAAATGCACATGTCTACTGCTAAATAATTTTATCTAATTATCTTAAAGATGATGATGAAACTAAAAGCAAACGCATTTCCTTAATACTTATTACTAACACTTATTTGCTATCACATTGATAAGATATTATGCTTCAAAGATTCTAAATTATTCAGCATGAAATTATAATATTTATTTCCTTTTAAATTATAAGTATAAACAGCAGTTATGCTTTTAAAAAATCCTTCTTAAAATAGCCGAATATTTCAGTTGGGGAAAAGACTCCTTATATAGAGAACATCAAATAAATTGAATAATTATATAACAATTTATGTAATTTGAATAAAATTGTCTTCAACGGAAAATGAAACAAAGTTTGTTTTCCCTCATATAAATAATGTAAGGCAAGCAAATGTCCAAATTACCATCAATATTAGAAATTTTTAAAAATGAAAATAAAATAATTATTACAATTTTAGCTTTTCCTTAGAACTACTTAATTTGTTTGAGTATTATACTATGCCAAACTATAATTTATACTAAATATGGAAAAATCTTAATATCCACCCTGATTGTGATATAGTCAAAAATAATTAAATAATCTTTTTAAAATTGTCACTAAAAACTATAATATTAAATTTTAGAATAGCAAACCTATAAAATAATTGTTAATTTGTCAAATATTTGCAATATAGCTGGAAGGAAATTGAAATAATGTTTGAAAACTGGTCGTTTAAAAAACTATAGGTGTATAAAATTTTTATTATAATAATTGTAGATATAAAAGTGTAAAATTTTTTAAATCTCCATAGCTTTCATGCCATTTTATGTTTTTGAACTCGCTAGTACTCAAGTTTTATGTCATTTTAGTAGAAATAAAATTACATTATTTATTTAAATCAGATTCATTAAATCAGTTCAATAGTACAAAATGGGTTTTGATTTTCTAGTTCCTATCAGCATATAAAATCTAAACTCAAGTTATAACCGTTTGTCTTCAATAACTACCACGGCTAGCTTTTAACATTATTTATTTGTAGACATTTACTAAACATAAACACATACACAAACAGTTATATAACATAAGGGACAACATAACGAAAACAATTAAGACATTTACGAAAAACAAAAGACAGTCCTCAATCGAGACGCTCTCTCTAAGTTGGCTGGAGGTCGACTGGTTATGGTGGCTTAGGCGGATAGACTGATCTAGGTGGCGCTGATGTTTCCTCTAGGTGACGTTGCCACAGTTCCGTTACATCCTCCCCCTCTGACTTCTTCGTGGCCGTCTCGGCAAGAAGTCAGGTGGCGGAAGTCTTGGCCGTCCTCTTTTTCTAAGAGGAGCTACTGGAGCTACCCGGTCTGATGTTTGAAACTTATTTCGTTCTTGATAAGGTTTCAAGGCTGAAACATGATATTTTCCGAGAATTTTGTCCGGTTCATTGGGATCGGCAATATCGTAAGTTGTTGGCGACCTTGCAGTCACTATCATATAAGGACCGTCCCGTTTAGGCATGAATTTGCTAGTTTTCTTCAATGAGCCTTTGCTAACAGGGTGGAGAGTAACCCAGACTTTGTCACCATGAACAAATTTTGGAGTATCTTTACGTTTTTTATCAGCATACCGTTTTTGTTTATCTTGGTGTTTCTCAACTCTTTCTCGTACTTGTTGTACCGTTCTTGCGAACCTTTTTAAATATGGTGTAATCTCAGGAACGAAGTTGTCATTTTCTATTACGGCTTTTATGTCGTGTTTGACATCATCTATAGTTCTTAGGTCACGTGCGAATTGGAGAAATGCAGCAGAGTGCCCAGTTGAATCACTCTTGGCGGTGTTCAATGCAAATCTAATCATGGGCAGTTTTTCTTTCCATGCCTGGTGGTCATTGCCGACTAGTATTGCCAAACGAGGTTTGAGATCTCTGTTCTTTCTTTCAACAGGGTTTGATTGTGGGTGGTAGACAGGGGTAAGACTTTGGTCTATGTGCAATATATAACATAGCTGTTGCATGACAGCACTTGTAAACTGGGAACCATTGTCACTGATAACTTTTCGAGGTATACCAAATCGAAGCGCGACTTCTTCCAACAGAGTCGTTGCACATTCTCTTGCAGTTGCTTCTTTTAGAGCAAAAAGTTCTACCCACTTCGTAGCACAATCTTGTACAATAAAAATCAATTTCTCACCAGTAGGTGCTTCTGGCAGAGGACCGAAAAGGTCAATAGAGAGAGTTTCGAATCATTGAGCATAGATAGGAGTTTGAAGTAACCCCGATGGTTTTTGATTAGAGGCTTTGTAACGACAACATTCAACGCAGGTTTTGACATAATCTGCTATGTCTTTTCGTATTCCCGCCCAGTAGTATCTTTTAGCGATGCGATGAAAGGTGCCCTCAGCTCCATAGTGTCCTGCCATGGGCGAATCATGATGCTCTTTCAGGATATTGGCTTTCATTTCTTGAGGCACTACCAATTGCGCTTCTTCTTCATCCGATTCAGGAGAGTATCGGTATAATATCCCCTTGTTCATGATGTAGCCTCTTGCAGTCCAAGTTGTATGATCAACTTCTTTTGCTGGACTCTCGAATGTTTCTATTATCTTTCGCAGATCATCATCTCTTAGTTATGTAATGGCCTAAGTATTTCACTTTTTGGCAGCAGAAGTGACACTTTTCTCGATTGGCGTTTAGCTTGAATAACGATAGACGTTTGAAGACTTGTTCTAGGTCTGTAAGATGTGTTTGGAAGGTAGGAGACAGCACGATGATGTCGTCCAAATATGATAATGCCAGGACATCCTTCAGTCCGGAAAGTACTTTATTTATAAGTCTAGAAAACGTAGCCGGCGCATTACGAAGTCCGAAAGGCATTCGTTTGAATTTATAAATTCCGAAGGGACAAGTAAAAGCAGTTTTGATTTGATCTTCTTCTGCTACATTTACCTGATGATACCCAGATCTTAAGTCAATAGTTGACATGTAAGGGGTAGGCTTTGCTTCGTTCAACAAATCATCTATACGTGGCAAAGGATAAGTATCTGGAACGGTGTGGGAGTTTAGCTTGCGATAATCAATGCATAACCGTATTTTACCATTTGGTTTGGTGATCAAGACTACAGGAGAGGCATAAGGGCTTTCGCATTCCTCTATAATATCTTTCTCTAGAAGAGAGTCAATTTCTTTTTTCAACAGCTCTTTCTTGCTTGGGTTCATCCGATATGGCGGAACTGAAACGGGAGGACTATTTCCTGTATTGATGTGGTGTTCAATGAATGGCGTAGCTTCTCCCCCTAGCTGAAAATTATTCTCGTATTTTCTCAACAGATCACTGAGTTGTAGTCTTTCATGAGGACTTAGGTTCTGTCCCTCATCATCCCGCAAGTCGCAAGAATTCACTTCTATGCTTTTTACTGGCTCAGGACATTGTGCTTCGAGGTCCACTCCAAATGGATACACCTGAAGAGGGTTGTCATGGAAGAACCAACATCTATTCTTTAGGTCAAGGACGATGCCTGCTTTTTCAAGGAAGTCATATCCAAGGAGGGTTCTATTTCCTTTCGATTTCGGCAGAATCAGAAATTTCGTTACAATGTCTCTTCCTTCAATATTCACGACTACCTCTGATGTGAAGGCTTGAGTTGTTGTGAATTGTCCATCCGCGAGAAACATGGTGATGGTTTTACTTGTCATCGGTACTTGTTTCTCCTGAAATATTTTATAAAGTCTTTCACCAGCAACCGTACAACTTGCACCAGTATCTGCACATACGCGAGCTCTTTGTCCGCAAATGGTGATGTCGATATAAGTGATAGTTGTAGGCATACCTACATGCGTAGCAAGCATTTTCAAAGAGTTTGCTTGGAAATCATTTCGTCTGGTAGGCGTTGAACAGTCGGGACATTTTGATTTTATAAATCCTGGTTTACCGCACCCATAGCAAGTCAAAGGAGGGCGGTTATCTTGTCTTTGTTGCTTCTCGACTCGATATGGAAAGTTTTTACTAGTCTTCCTTTGTACATCTTCTTTGGTTCTGGAAGGATAAATAAATTTCAGTGGAAAGTTCTGCTTCAAATGGGGTTGATTTTTAATCTTCATATTTTTAACACGAACAGCTTCGTAATCGTCTAATAACTGCACCAGTTCAGATGACGACTTAATTTTTCCCCAACGATCGATGAAGTGCTCTTTGACATCATTACTAACTCTACGTTTCAATTGATCTGTAAGAACAAGATCTTTCAGCGATTCGTAATCAAAAACTGCAAGGCTCTGAAGCCATTCTTCTAGGTAGTTTCTTAACTCATATGCAAAGTCTTGCCATAAAGTTCCAGTTTGTTTTTGGTGAGTAGTCAGCTTGATTCGGAATGCTTCCGCATTTAACTTAAATCGTTGAAGTAGAATTTTCTTTATATAAGTATAATCTTCTAATTTTTCCTTGGGTTCTCGCAGAATTATTTGTGAAATGTTAATGGGAAGAAGAGGTAGGAGGTGCGTTATGTAGTCTTCTTCTTTCACGCGAACTTTCTCACATTGTCTTTCAAAAATTTGCAAATAGGCTGCAATGTCAGAAGTCTCTGTGAAGTTTGGAAGTAAATGTTGGATTTGTTCACTGGGTACTACATTTAAAGTGGAGGAACCGTTAGAAGGATTTGAGCTAGCAGCTGCAAGATTTACTTTTAATCGTTCCGTTTCAAGTATCAATTCTTGTTCCTTCCTTTTGAATTCTTCTATATCTTTGCTTTCCTTTTCTTTTTGCTGCCTAGTGTCAACAATAGTTTCTAAAAGAGTTCTGGTGAAAGTCTCGTCATAAGACGTGGATTTGATTATTAGATCTCGCAAATCAACAACACGCATAGAATCATTTGCTGTTAGACCTAATTCGTACGCGAGTGTTCTTAGATCCTCTTTCTTTGCTTTTGCAAGGTAAGCCATCTTGGAATGAGGGGTCAGAGGGGAGGATAAATTAGCTTGATAATTACGGAAATTTGATATAAAATGTCTTAAAACTATTTACATTCACATACAAGGAATATGCATTAAAACTAAAATAAGAAAACTTTTGGCGAGTTCTAACAATGTCCAGCACAAAATTAATATCTAATCATATACAAAAACAGATGCACATCAAGAACAAGAACAAAATTTCAACACTTTTGGTTATATACTTTTGTCGTAACATACAATTATAAAAATTTTACTACATTATGTTCTTTAACTTTAAACAAAAGTGATAGAGAAAATTGTATGTATTTTCAACTGAAACGTTAACAAGTAAAACTTAATACACAAAATAGAATCAATGTTTGAAAAGAAAAGAAAAAAATTTATTGTAATTGAATTTCAATGTGGATCACATAAAAATGTTTAGTTTCATAGTTTAAAATGAGTATCAATCGTATCTTTAAACAGATTGAGATAATACTTATAAACAAAATTAATTAATATCAAAAGTGGTACAGTAGCAATTTAAATTGAAAGTGCTCAGACAATTAAACTCTTAACTTAATACTCATCAAAATAATATTGCTTGTAAATTTTCGTTATAACCAGGAAATTGTTAATAACACATTTACTAATAAATCGTTTACTAGAAATGATAACACAAAACATGTACTATTCTTTTTTTTATAACTTTTAAAAGAATTCTCGAAGTATTGTGCAAAATCAAAACAGAAACAAATATTCATTTAGGCAAAAAAAAAATTGTTTGCGATTATATGAAACAGAATAGAGTTCTCAAAAGGATTTCCGGCGTTATTAACCAATAAAGATAATAAAACAATTTTCACTGATAGCATGAGTCATATTTATTCATGAGCATATTCGAAAGTAGCAAAACAAAATAAAATAAAAACGGCAGTCTCATTCATAAAATGTGACGCCAGCACATCTGCGTCTACGATTTTATCATTTTTTTTTTTACTGAGAGGAGGGGAAAAACAATTTCCGTTCTGAGAGCGAGAATCGAAACTCACATATTTAAATGTATCAATTTGTTCAACATATATCATATAAAATAGACACTTAGTGAAAAACTGTGGAGGATGTAATAATCAATTTAAAATACACACAAACAACAACAAAAAAATCAAATTTACAACTCTTGATTAAGAAAGCCGTTGCTTTTTCTAAAATGATTTACTTTTACTGTAATAAGTGAAAAGTATTCAAAAATCAAAATAAACAATAACATAAAAGATACTTATCAAATTCTTTTTGCTATGATTAGCAATATGCTAGCAGCACACGACAATATTCCAGAACATGGGAATCACTTT
>JAOUZG010046268.1:0-10929 GCA_026289955.1 Argiope argentata | reverse complement strand
TTTAATTTAAAAGTGAATTTTACGTGCACTGATAGAAAATCAGAGAGTGATGCGGAGTTCAAAGATTGAACTGCTTAAGGTCTACATAATAGCATAAGTGAATTATATGACTGTCGAAATTTGAAGCTTAAAAATGTTTTACTGAAAAACTTATTATGAAACCAAGGTATATAAAAAAAGATTTTACCCTTTAGTCGGCATTAATATTGGCGAACCGACTGGTCGCCAAAGGCGGCTAGTATGTAATAAATCCATTTTAGATTCATCTTTACTTATAATAAAGCACAATGTGTGTGTGTGTGTTGGCGATGTACAGGCCAGACCGTTCGACCTACAGCTACAAAATTTGGTATATGTATACCTTGGGTGCTGGGAATGTGCACCTCGGAGCCCTTTTTTTGAATTTCTAATTAAAATTTTAATTAATTAAAAAATAAACCAAATTTTAACGTTTTTTCGCTATAACTTCCGAAAATATTACAGCACAAAATTGATTTTTGTATCATGTTAAAGCACAAAAAATTAGCTTTTCAATGATACTAATGTTTTGACCTACGAATTAAAACTCTATTTTTAATGAATTTTTAAACATTTAATTTAATCGTTTTTTTTCAACAATTTATTTCACAAAAAAATAATAAAACCATTTTATCTTCTCGAGGATCTCAAAAAAAAATCAGATTTCAATAAAACGTTGCCATCACATTTTCAGAAGTTCTGATTTAAAAAAAAATTAATTACTACAAAAATTAAAACAGAAAAATACAATTTTCATCACGTGATTATAAGAAATGAATTAAATAGGAAATGTGATATTTTTTAAACAATAAATGCAAGTGAAAATCGTTTGCAATATCAAATTTAATAATTCAATTAAAGAATTAAAATAAATAAAAATATATTACAAAACTGCGACAGTTAAAACTGAAAAAGAATTTTTGGAAAAGCACCAAACGATAATCTTCTGAGAGCGAGATTAATTGTTTAAAAGCAAGAAATCTTAAACGGACTTTTAAAATGACGTCTTTTCAAAGAAACAAAGAAGAAAAAGCAATGTGAAGAAGATATTTTGTGCAAATCAATGAATTCACCTTCGTGTTTGTAATTTTTCCCCGCTTTTTAATGAATCATGCGAAATAAGAACGCATCTTCTTTCAAATAAGCATACGTAATAATTAATGCAAAATTTATGAAAGTATCTAAAACTATTTTTACCCGCATATTTCAGAAACATCAAAACTTTCCACCAAAACAATATCGTGTTCTCTCACGAGAAAAATAAATCAAATATCATTCCAAATTAAACATATAAAACTGTCATTTTCGGCACGTGTCTTTATAAAATGAAATAAATATGAAACATGATAATTTTGGAAAATAAATGGATGGAAACGTTTTCTATGATATTTTACTATACATTTATTACTAATCCAATTAAACAATTTTATTTAAGGCAAATATGGCTTAACATCTACAAGGCATCTTCTGTAATCGGAGCCCAACATTTAATTTTTTAATTATTGGGGGGAGATATATAAATAATCTCTTAGCAATTGGTCCAATTGAAATATATAATTATAGATTTAGGGAAAAAATGCTGATGAATTAAATTTTTACATACATCATTTGCTCTGTGAATCATATTTAACAAAATATTCTTGAGACAATAAGTCCTTAAATAATAATAAATTCTTGAGACAAAAGTCCTTAATTAAATAAGTCCTTAAATAAAATCCAATCAACTAAATCAATCATCAAAGCTGATTGATCTATGAAAATTTCAATATAACTATTACGGTAAAAACTGGCGATTTTAGATCACTTTATCAAGATCTCAAAGAAGGTTACTCTAGAATAATTGGTCTAGATTATGATAATGATGATTGTTCTAAACTTGAAATATTCAGAACTGAATAAATCAGCCAGATCTGAAGAAGATAGAAATGCTTATTTATTTATTAAGAAATTGAAATATTAAGAATATTTTACAAATATGTATCTATAAGACCAAAGGAATTTAAACCATAATTTTTTGAAATATACTTATAAACCTAAAAAAAATATTATTGAGAGCATTTATATACATCTAAAAATAAAATTAAAAACTGAAGGTTTCAATTAACCTGTGAAATTTTTGCTGAGTAATTCCTTCAGATCTTATAAATTATAAAAAAAATTATTATGTTTCAATTTCTGTATTGAACATAAATATTCAATGTCGGACTATTCTGCTATCAATTCTTAGTTTTATTTAAAGACATGCTTAGATTGAGTAAAGAGGTCTTTATATTAATTGAAGTTTCATCATTTTCAATTTAATTTAAAACTGAATTTTACGTGCACTGATAGAAAATCAGAGAGAGATGCGGACTTCAAAGATAGGACTGTTTAAAGCCTACATAATAGTATAAGTGAGTTATATGACTATCGAAATTTGAAGCCTAAAAATATTTTTCTGAAAAATTTATTATGAGACCAAGTTATATATAAAAAGGATTTAACCCTTTAGTCGGCATTAATATTGGCGCAACGACTGGTCGCCAAAGGCGGCTAGTACTTAATACGATTTATCCCTAATCTATATGCCGTATATTATTTATCTATAATCTATATATAATATACTATTTATCGATAATGCATATGTAATAAGATTTATATTGCATGTAATGATATTAAATGACTTTTTAGTACATATTACTATCTTTTTAATTAAAAATTCTTTATTAAGAATGATATAGATACAAAAGATCGTATCTATTATCATATAGGGATGATTCGAACTTGGGACTCGAATGTCATCTAAATATCTTTTTTTTCCTTTGATGCCTTTTACTATAATTTATTCAATTTGAAATATAGCATTGCCAACAAAATGTATGTGCAGCATGCCGAGAGTGTACATTATTAAACACTTTTTCGATGAAAAACAGGGCTGCCACCGGATAAGAAATACTGCTTCAAAACATGTTGCTCTTTAATATTTCAGAGGAACACGCTCCTTCCTCAACACCTTATTTTGTAAATAAAAAAAAGAAGCAAACAAATAAAAAAAATAAAGAAAGAGGCAAACAAAAAGACGAAACACCTCTACTGAATCCTCCATTTTCTTTGAAAAACAAGCCAACATCAATTCTTGTTCTCCTGTCTGTTTGGAGGAAAATATTGACACGAATTCTCCGCATACCTTAAGGCAGGGAGGAAACGGTAAGTAATGTGAGGGTCAGATTCTTGCAATAATCTGATACTGTTTTATTCCACTTGCTTTGGAACTTTTATGCCTCCCAAAAAAGCGAGGTTCTCCCAAATGGTTTGTTTCATTTAGATAAGGCTGGATCTAAACGGGGCGATCTAAACGGGCAGGCATTTTTGGTCTCCTTCAATAGAATTTACTTTCTTATTTTTGATGGGGGGAAAAGTATGATTTCTTTTTGGGCATAAAACGATATTATTTTCTTTGTAATAATAAAATATGTTGAATAAATTTTATTTTGAAGCCATTAGTTTAAATTGTACTTTCTAAGTTTGTGCTCTTTCTGTCCTAGATATTTTATTTTCTTTAACCGTAAAATTATGACTTTTCATTTTCTACAAATAATATCTGATTTTTTAAAAAGAAACTCAGCTATTGTGTACGAATGAAATTATTGAGATACAGTTTGAAAATTTTAAATGCAGAACTATTGATTGTGCCATTCATTTTTCAAAAAATAAATAAATAAATAAATAAATAAAAAGCTTTATGCTAATTGAAAAAAGCTCGATTGATTCAAAGTTGAGTTTTTTTAGTTAAATATAAGAAACATTTATATATTCATGATTATTTTTTTCTATTTTGTAAACAAGATTTCGGAAAGATATTATATATTTTAATAACTGGTAGTATTATTTAACTTAAGAATGAAATTTGTCCAATAAATTTTATTTGGAAATCAATGATTTAAATTATTCGTTGAATTAATGATAAATAATTATTTATTAAAACATTTATATAAATACCATTGTTTTAATTATTTTTTGTAGTCAATATTTAAGGAAGAGAAATTATTTTCTTGGCACAAAGCGGGTTCTTTAAAAAAAATCTGGTCGATTAATTTTATTTGGAAACAATTGATTTAAATTATTTTGCGAATTGATATAATTAATAAATCATAATTATTAATTTTTTATTATAACATTTATATAAGAACCATTCTTTTTTTCGGTTTTGTAAGCAATATTTAAGAAGAGACTATCTTTTCTTGACACAAAGTGGGTTTTTAAACTTTATAAAAAATCTGGAGGATTAATTTATTTGAAAGTCGTCATTTTAAATTATTTTCTAGATATATTTATTTAATAAATTATAATAATAATTTATTTATTTAAGTATTTATATTGACATTTATATAAGTACCATTTTTTTCAGCTTTGTAAGCAATATTTACGAACCCGACAACATTTTCTTGACACAAAGCGTATTTTAAAATTTTACAGATGAATTTTACTTGAAAATCACAGTTTAAATTATTCTCTGGATTTAATTAATTAATTAATTAATTAATAATTTTTTATCAAAACATTTATACAAGAACCATTCTTTTTTTTATCGATTTTGTAAGCCATATTTACGAAAGCGAAAATATGCTTTTGGCACAAAGCGTTTTTTTAAATTATTAAAAAAAATTAGCCGGTAAGTTATATTTGGAACCCATTGGTTTAATATAATCTTTTTATTGATTTAAATCAATAAATGATTATTCATTTTGAACTTCCTGTCCTGGATATTTGTTTTCTTTAAAACTTAAAGTTATTTCTTCTTATTTTCTATAAATAATATTATTTATAAAAGTCTTAAATACATGAATTGCAGAAATACAAATTTTATTTATTTCATTTGATTTTGAAAAATAAATTAACTGATTTTTATTTTATATTTAATTGTCAAATATAAGAGATTTCCGTATCATTGCAATATCTTCTCTTCTTTATAAAAATAATATTTCGAGAGACAAATTATATTTTTCTGAAATAATTAAGCGAACTTTTCTATTAAATTAATAAAAGTAGCTAAATAAATTTTTTATCTGAAAGCAGTTAATTTAAAATATTCTTTACAGGTTTCTGCTTCTAAGATATTAAAGGCCTTTCTTCTTTAAAACATCAGAAACAATTCTCATTATTTTCCAAAAATAATACTGTTAAGAAATATTCTGGTTAATTTAAGTGTAGTATGACGGATTTTTTAAAAAAAATATTCTATTTTGATTTGTGTAGATCAAAAACTTGATTAGTTCATATTTGATTTTTTAATAAATTAAAAAACTCATCATAATTAATTACAAGTCACCTAATCAATAGTACTCAATAATGATTAATTTTATTATTTTAATTAATTATAATTATGAGAATTTCATGAAAATATCATAGCTTTTTAATTTTGGGTGAACAATATTTTGGACGGAAACAATTTCTTTTTCTAATACAAAGAGGAATTATTTTCGTCATAGTAATAATTGATTTGTGGAGGTTCGAAAATTCAATTCGAGTTTATAATTCATTTTTTATAAATACAAAAACTAACTACAAATAATTACAATTTATTTAATTAATTGTACTGAACTAAAAACAATTTCTTCATTTTAATTAAAAGTTAGAAAAGATTTTTTTTTCATTTTTGGTAAGAATATTTTGGATGGAAGAAATATTTTTTTCTGCCATGAAACAGAATTGTTTCCTGTTATAATATTTAGGTCATTCAATATTTTTTCTCTAAAAAAATTAGTTAAAAACATTTTTTTTTATGTTTCTGTTCCGACTGTATTGAATGCATTTTTTTCCAAAATATTTTAAAACACTTCTACTAACAAATATTTTTTTCATGAAAATGAAGTTTCTTTATTTATACAATTAAAGAACACCTTTATTCCTATTTCAATAATAAAAATGGAGCTGTAAATTTTTATCTCGGAAACCATTGGTCGAAATTAATCAATCCAACTTGTATTACTCCGAAAAAGTTATTTTTACTTAACAGCTGGAATTTTTTACTTATTAATAGTTATTAACAAGTATTAGTACTTATTGTTACTTTTCTAGAAACAGCTTTATTATTTAAGTAACTGATTCTAGTCTATAGAATATATGAACAGTAGAATCACAGACCTTATTTATAATATTTTATCTGACTCGAATGAGATAAAAATATTATTAATAAGAAAGCGGTCTCTTTCTCAGTTTCTTTACCAACTTCTTAAATTTAAAAACAATAAATAATAAGAATAAAATAATTTTGAAAATTGTTTGACTATGTAATTGAAATTAAATAATTAATTATGTAATCAAAATGGGATTTTTTTGAATTGTATTATTATTTTTTAGATAATAAAACAAATTTAATAAATTCATCCATAAAATTTTATCAATTCTGGGCTGAATAATATCAAAACATTCAAAAGAGTAGGAAAAATATTTGAATTATCGAAAAATTTCAATTGTATTAAAACAGCTAAATTTTCCAGGAATATCTCTTCAAACTCTATCGATTTTTTTGATATTGCATTATAGATTAGTTTTTTTTTATTATTTATATGTAAAAATGAAATTTTACATATAAATAATAAAAAAAATTATTATTTATATGTAAAAATGTTTAAGGATTTTCAAATTTTCTTGAATTACTTAAAATTTTTTTAAAGGGTATTCAAACTTATAATCGAAAACATGTTCTCAAGAAAAAGTTTTTAACTAGGTTTTCTATCAAATTTTCAAAATTTATTTTTAATTATATATCAGCGATAATATTCACATAACAAATGTTTTATCTTCGTCGCTAGATGTGTGAATATAAACCCAATAAACAAAATAAGAAAATAATATTATTGCATAATATATTTAAAATTTTAAAATTAGAAAGCAATCATACCTAGGAATAAAATAGATGCCAAGAGCAAACTCATTTTTGGCATTTTAAAGTGATACAAATATGCTGGTTTCGTTCAATTCTAAGCAATTGATTATAAAAGTTAGATTCTTAATTAATTTTTAATCAAAAGTATGTTTAAAATTTTAATGAACCTTCACTTAGAGAGTACGTAAGCTTTCAAAAATAAGTAAAATTCAAATGGTCCGTATTTTAAAAGTTTTTGAACATGCATATTGCTGTCTACTAATAATAAGTAGCCACTAAACATTATAATGTTAATCTTTTTTTTTTTAAAGTAAAACTTTGTCTAACAGTTACCTTAAACTTTTTTAAAAGTTTACTGGGGCTTTAAGTGGTTTCTAAACAATTTAAAAGAATTTTAATAGATACCTTGCTTTAAATTGGAATTAAATATGTTAATATTATCAGCTTTCACGTTCTTTTTTAGTGTAAATATATTATTTGTTTTTAAGAAACAATTCAAATGCAAGTTCCAATAGAATAAAAATTCCGAAAATTATTTTTTCTTCTACTTTCTACTTGGAAATATTTTTCAAAACCCAGACAGTCTGAAAACCGCTGTGCCCATGATAGATAAAAAGATTATCCGAGACATAAATAAAGATAATTTTTTCTCAATGATGAACTTTTTAAATTTCTTTTCTCTCGCATTATTTTTTTTCCACTGCGGACTAGAAATGGCTCCTTCAAAGCTCTACTTGGCATTTCAGCACGGCATTAAGGAATTCTAGAAAATTCTAGAAAACAGCAAAGTTTGAGAACGATTCTAGTTGACTCCAATGCAGGTTTCGGAAAGTAAAGAAAAAATAAAATAAAAATAGAGAAAAAAATGGGAACTCAATTTAAAAGAAAACAGTTTTAGACAGAAGAGTAATTTTTTTTCTTTGTAAACCATTTAATGGCAACAGCATTGATCCCCCAAAAAAGTCGAAATGCTTTCACTTTCGAGATTTTCAAAATCCATTTTTCCATCTGTTTTTTAATGCACTTCTTCTTTCTACTTTTCTTTACTTTTTTATTTTACAGTTCTCATTCTACTTTCTCCTTTTTAAATCCATCATTTATCGCTTAGTTATTCACCTTCAACTGCGTTCTTTTTCACTTTTTTTGCCATTTTATCCTGGCAGACGACTTTATCATTTTGTGAAATATCTTTCAGTTAACACCTTTTTAAACGAGAAAAGAAATATGGCCGAAATGGAAATAAAAAGCAATAGTTTTGCTGCCGTATTCATTTATGCTTATTTCATTTTTATCTCTTGAGATGTTTGAAATGTGCATCGATTTGGAATTTTAGAAGTCTAAAATCATTCTATAAAGAAACGAAAGTTACGAATAAGACATTATTGGAGATCAGCGGAGATATCTAGCTATACTTGGAGTATTTTATGACTAATGGCAATTTAGAATATTTTTAGATTCATAAAAAAAGATTTATTTCAATCCATAGAATAAAATAAAATATATTATTAATCTGAAGATAGATAAAACTTTTTTTATGAATTAGATGTTTCGAATTTTTTTTTTTTAACTTTCTCTTTTACAATAAGAAATTCAGCATTATTGAATTGCCTGTAGAGGAAAATTTAAGTGGCATTTAAATATAGGTAACGTAAATCATGGAGACATTCTTTTAATAATAGATAACGTTTCACATTTCGAGCTATAATTAGCTTAACTAACATGCAGATTATATATTTTAATCAGTTTTTATTTTAGCAGCATTGGAAAATTATAAATATTTTTTTATCTTTCAAAAATTATTTACTTAAAAAGTAGAGCAATAAAATATTTTGAAAAATGGACCGTGAATGCTGTTTAATGATTTTGCTTTTTAAAAATAATTAAAATTTAATTATTATAAAAAATTGTACTGAAATAATGTTTTTTTATAAGTATAACGTTAAAATTTAATATTTTATAGAGCTTGTTAGGTTAAATATAAAATAACTATTTAACGAATACTTAATATGATAATATATTAAAAAATAACCACTTATAGGTCAATTAATTCTATAATTGTGTTAATAATTCACAGTGTATATGTAATACAGTTCTGATATATTATATATCCAATGGAATATTTTGGATATCCCCCACAAGTATTTAGTTTTGCCATCATTTGATTCTGTTTCCCCATTGTGGGACGTGATTCAAAGACATAATTGTAAAAGGTTAAGTCATTTCCAAGAGGACGATAATTTTAATTAATACAGCATTCTAGATCAACGCCATCTGTTGAGCTTTCGAAACACCTACACAAATAATATTCAGGCAAAGGCCTACTAATCTCCGTTCGATAAAGGCGTTTCGTGCTTTTCCGTATTCGCGCTTGCGAATTACGTGGTAAGTTATTTCATTCACATAATGCACTTTCTAAAGACTTATATTGTCCACTTAAATAGAATTATATAATTTTCTGTATCTTTCATATCCCCATGTTTAAATCCATTTCATATTTCCCTGTAAATACTCCCCCTTGTAAACTTTTCCCTTTAACTATAAATAAATTCTTTTTTTAAAGAAGTCTGTTCATCCTTCGTTTGCTTTGTTTTAATCTTGCTTTAGAAAAAAATCGTGGGGGAAATAAATAATTGTTAAACCACTAGATATAAAGTTGCAATCGAAAAATACATTAGATGAGGTATAATTATATTATGTATCAATTGCGTAAATAAATATCATTTGAAAAAATTATTTAAGAAAAAAGTATTGATACATTAACATTAAAGAAAAACAGTTGCATTCTTCTGCTATCAAAGGTGATAGAATCAAGAAGATTCGAATTTCATCATTTTAAGTCAATAAACTGTCGCTTCGTATTGATTGCTGGATTTTCCACCAGATGTCCATTGAAATGTCTTTAAAAAATCCAAAAATACTTATTAAGGCACTGTACGTGGGCCCTAATATATTTGCCACGTGTTTATATAAGCCAATGACAAGTCAAATCCTTGGAAAATCAGTTACACAGCTGCAAAACTAGGGATTAGGGGTTTCTGTGAATGCTGTCCTCATCATCTAAACACGGTTCAAAATTAGAAGATCTGTTCTACATTGATCCCAGTATAGACTCAAAATGAAAAAATAACCAAATTTAACTGATATAAAGAAAGATGATTTGAACTTCTATTTTAAGCGTTTGTTTTAGTATCAATATAATTTTTAAAAAAATCCTACAAGATAAGATTTTATTGGTGGTTAAACTAATATAAAAAGGGTATCGATCCAGAAATTCAACAAACGGTTATAGTTTTAAATTTTAATTCTTTCTGAGCAAGTAAATTATTTTATAAGACTAATAAAAATTATATTTTCTATCGTTTGTGAAAGTTAACATTTAATTTTAATACCTAATTTTGAAACCAAAAAGTCTAGGGTTTGAAAATGAAATTATTAAATTTTGAAAAAAGAAATACATAATATTTATACCTAAGGTTAAACCCTACCCTTTTACTACTACTCCGGCCCAATAGGTCATGCAAATCCTGTCCTGGTAGGACACTTTCTATTTTAAATGTGGGGTGTAGGTTCTAAAATATGTTATCGCTCAGAATGTCCAAACTTTATCTGTAACTTGCATATTTTGTTTGAAATAGAGACCTACCCTCTAGGATAGAATGTGCAGGGCCGTTTGGGCCGTTTCAGTATTTTAAAGGTAAAATTAAATGTTTAGGAAAATCATTTAATTTTGAAATCAGAGCATAACGATTTTATATAACTTTATAATTTAATGTCAAAGTTCGAATGAAAGAATTATTAGTTAATAGATAATTTTATACATGAATTTAAAACAAAGTCAATCTTTTGATGAAGGAAGTTGTAAAATTCTTACCAACAACTGATACAAATGTCGAAGCAGTTGCCGTGGTTCCGTCGGCGTCTCGGACTACACAACTGTATTCTCCCTCATCTGCCATCCGCTCAACTGTTTGAACTGTGAGGCTTCCACCGTGGTTGATCTTCTGTCGGTGGTTCAAAGGGAGGTAAATGCCATCTAAAATGAA
>JAOUZG010046265.1:0-10745 GCA_026289955.1 Argiope argentata | reverse complement strand
TCAACTTTGTAGTTGGATTTTAACTGGCTTTCAGTATGCTGTAAAAAAATTTTTAAAAAAATTCGATTGAATTTGTAAGGCCAACTAGCTTAAAGAAGGTGAAAAACAGGGGATTGAAATTTTCATTTCTCTAAATTTTCTTGGTACTGAAGATAGAAAAATAAATAAAATTATCGTGATTGAAATCTGATCAAGATGAACAATATTTCTACTAAAAAAAATTCTATGACTGCAAGTACTTCGAAGTCAGGAAGCTAAAAAGTGATTTTCAAACCTTAATTTTTATTATTTCTAAAATCTACAGTTTAAGTTGGCATGTAAAAAATTAAGTAATGTAAAAAAATGATGGAATCTACGATTACAAATTTCAAGTTATCATGTGAGAACATTATTGTTTTTTATGTCATTATTTGTCAAATTTAAATGATTAACCAGTTTAAACCGGTTTAAAACAATCACTAGACTTCTCTATCAGTCTCTTTTCCTCTGTATCATTATAAATATATATAATTTTAAAAAAATTAACTTTCATTAAAAAAAATTTAATTGGCAAACACAGTTTTGGAGTTCGACTGATTTTGAGATGGGGGACAAAATTGTTTTTCTAAATATCGACGCATGTCTGACCTGATAGTCTCGCAGTTGCTTCAAACCAGTTTAAACAGGTTAATGACTTAAATTAGTTTGGGCAATTCGTAAGAATTCAGAGAATTAATAATTTGGAAACTAAGTTGTAACTTTAGTTGGCGATAAATAGCCAAATGGAACAATCTTCTGAATTATATTCTAATAATATTATGAAAGCAAAATATGAATGCCACAAAAGCGACATATCACCAATTTGCTGCTTACGCATTACTTCAGAAATCTCAAATAAAAAAAAAACATCATGTTCTCACGAGACAATAAAACATTTACTTCATTTTCATAGTTAGAAATTATTTAAATTTAGGTAGAAAAAAATTAAAAGATCGTAATAAATTAATCGAATAAAAATAAAATATGAGACACAATTTAATGGCAACATTTTTTAAAAAAAATATCAAATTGAAAGTTTCCAGAAGCTGCATGTTTTTTAGTGATTTATATACATCTTTAAAAATAAACATCATTATTCCGGAGCTTTCGTTAATTTGATCCTCCTTTAGTTTAATGTCTGCCGCATTACTGAGAGTGTAGCGTATTAAAAGATTATTGTAACAATAAAAGCGAATCATTACGGCTTTATCCCACGTACGAGTAGTTTTATTAACTGACTTAATAGATATTAATCGGCAAAAATATCGGAAAAGATATCGTGTAAGTCTATTGACAATGTTTTGTAACGATATGCGATTAAGCCTAAAGTTTGCCAATGGCATTTAGTTAATAATAAATACTGTAGTGCAGGAGAATATATGTTTTAAAAATCTGTTGATGAAATTTTTTTACTTCAACTAATAATTACAGTAGATATATTTAAATGCGCCTAGATAAAAGGTCAGGTTCAATTTTAATTATGAAAAGCAGGTAATTTTTTTCTCCAAAATAAAAGAAAAAAAATCAAACGATGAAATTTGTATTTTTTATGACAAAGAATTATTATTTGCCATTAATTGAAAAAAGAATATTTGCAAACGATAGTTAATTTCTTGGAAATGTTAAAAATGCAAAGATAAACTTTCCGTTCTTTCCAATTTAAACAAACTTCTGGCAATTGCTAAAAGACTTCAAAGCTTTCCCATAATATATATTTAATAATAATTCTAGATTTGTATATTATTTTTATAATGCATGAATCTTGATATCATTTATTTTACAATAAATATTGAATTCATCGATAACAGCATAAATATGGTTATTTCAGTATATACTATTTTTTTTATTTTATCGTATTATAGAGAAGGTATAGTAAAATCAGCAGAACATTCAAACTACTGAATTTGATGAAGCATCTCATTTCGGGCACCCCTGAGTCCAAAAACTATTTTTTTGGCATTATGGTTGTGTCTGTCAGTCAGTCAGTCTTCTTGTTACAAAGAAAATAAAAAAAAGAAACTTTGAGGTTGATAAATGAAATTTCATATACGGTAATTTCTTCAAATATGTTGATTTCTGTCTAATATTGAATAAAATCTGTTCAAAGAAAGTCTGTCAGTCTAGCTGTTTGAGTATAAATGGGCTCAATAATCATAAAACAGAAGGCGCAATGTAAATAATATTTCTTGCTTAGGACCAATGTCAACTTCGAATCATATCTGTCGATTCAAACGTTCTTATACAGGTAAAGACGATAATTTATAAATATAGGACTTAATTCAACGAAATCCGATATGTTGTCTTGTGATTTGCATCGTGTAACTATTTTATTATTTATATTACATAAATCTGTAATATGTAACTATTGCCAAACCGTCCGTGAAGACCATGCAAGTCACTCGTGGCCTTATTCATACAGAGCATACGATTTTATGAGGGGAGAGATGGGGTTATTTATTGGAGGGTATGTAATAATATTTCGGGCATAAAATTTCAGTCAAATTTTTTTAAGAATTTGAAAATAGTAACTAATAGAAAAAGGAATACACCTTTCAGTTTACCAAGAATTCTTAATTCCCTTCGATTTTAATTACCAAAGAAAATCATTTCATCTGAAACTCATTTAAATCTCTACATTTTTTTCAAATCATTCACAAAAAATGCAATCAATTATATTAGAAATCATGTTAAGATCATTGCAATTTATTTAACTGGAACTCGAATATTTTTAAAACCCTTTACCGCATATTTGCCCGTATATGGTATTGCAGTTTGGATTCAATTTTATTTCCAAATTAAGCATTATAAAGTAATGCAAATTATTATTATCCATCTAATATAGATAATAACTAACTTTAAAATTTAACTTTTTTTGCTAATTGTATATTAAAAAGCAAAAAAAAAAAAAGTTGTCTACGATTTTATGGCATTTCGAAATAACCTCACTTTGTGCAAGTGGGCGAAAATTCAGAATTGTAATGCGAGTGATTCATCTTCAAAAAACGATAAAAGAATAAAGTACTTTTTGATTTAAAAAAAATATCATTGTGTCGATATATATATTTTTCCCGGCGGATAATAATTTTTCCGTTTTTCAACTGTAACGTTTTGTGTCTCTGTGCATACTAACCCATATATGGTTCCGTAAAAAAATCCCAAAATATAAAACCTTTTCATTATTTTTGTTTTAATATGTCTTATTGATAATTAAATAAAACTATTTCAATTGTGAAACAATTTTTTAACGCTTTATTAATTCATGCAGTAAAGGGTTAACAAACACATGGTATTAAAGATTTAATACTATCAGAGAGTGGAATATTTAAGGAGCTACATTTAATAAAGCATCGATATATTAGAATGAAGACGTAAAAGACACTTTCCTAATATCTTTTATAGCACACCTCGTTTCTTTCTTGATGAGCAGTCATTGCATTAAGAATATTGCTTTCCTCAAACCTACCACTCAAAGCAGGCAGTTAGCGCTATTCGTTCTCCTGTATGGTAATGAACAGTTCTTAGAGTTTCAGTGGCCCAATAAAGCGTCATGATTGGAGTAACTCAACAACTCGATAACCGTCATTTCAATACACTTATCTCAAACGATCTCCAATTTAGCTTAATCTATTTTGTTAATGATATTCATTACATCTCGCTAAATAAGACTTCAATTCCCGTCATTTAATTCTTAAAATGCTGATGTTTTATCAGTAAATGTGAGCTAATCTATTCTTTTAATGTTGGCCGATATTTTATTTCCTCCCCAAAATTCCAGTTATACATATTGATTCGGATTAAATATTTAATCAAATAATATTTTTTAAAACAACATTTTTGAGTTTATTGCATTTCAATATATATTAGAGCTATAATTTTTACAGCATAAGAATCACATTTTTAATAACAATTTTATTTTATTTTAAATATTAATTTTCATTAAATAAGATTTCGTTTCATTTTTTTCAAGAAACTCTTATTTAATTTTTATATGTTGTATGCTTGTAATATATGTTTCCCTCACCCCCAGATGTGCAAGAATTTTAAATTTTGTATATGTTTCAACTGTAATTGTAAGAATTTTCGATTTTAAAATTTTCAGAAATGAATTTTCACCTAAATTACATATTTTTATATATATATAAGCAAGTATGTAAAAAATATATACCTTAGTATATATAAATTTAGATATAAGTATAAATAGATATATAAAATATATACCTTAATATATATGTATATACCTTAACAAAATTTGGGGGAAAATATTTGCTGATTCCTTAATATTTGTTATAATAAACAACAAATTAAAAAAACTAAAGTATTAAATTTTGAATCCTCTAAAAACTACTTAACCACTTAACTGTTTTAATTTCTTTACTATCTAATAAGATGACAATTTCTATTTTCAGAATATTTTTTTTTCATTTTGATTCGAATTGAAATACCCTGAATACTTGATTTATCTATGTACTGGATAATACTTTTAATATGGAATTATAATCGTTATAAATTCTTCATTTTTAGCTTACAACTATCAAAATTCGATAAATCGATGCACGAGAGGCACTCGGGGAAAACAGTTAAGGGGTTAAGTGTTTTGGAAGCATCCATTTTTATTTTAGGAATAATTATTGTCTTTATTTTTATTTTTTTATATTCCAATTAACTATCATATCTTTTTTTAAATGACTGAGCCACGTTTATTCAATTACAAAAAGTAGAGTTAAAATTAAAACTTCTCGAATTATAAATAAATTACAATTTTTTTGAAGTCAACAAAATAAAAAAAATGAGATATTATTCAAAAAATTCATAAGCATTAAATCAAGTGAAATTTCGCCAAATTTAAATGTTTCACTTTAACAACTTGTTCTTTTCAAAACCTTGAATACATAAAAAAATAAATATATTGTTTTATGTATTCAAGGTTAGATGCATGAGAAGAGCTATGAAGAATAATGAATGCATAGTAAAATGAATGAATAATATAAACAAAAAATTAAAGATGCCTAATATTTTAGATTATATTTATTGAAATATATTTATATCAAGGGAAATATTTGAAATTGTTTAAGAAATTACATACACAAAAGAAAATAATTCTTAAACCAAATTCTTAAATCTATACTGCTAATGAACTCTTTTCTGCTAAAACCATTCTTTGATTAAATATTGCATGTAAATGCAAGCAGTTCAATTTTATAACTCATAAATGCAGTATTTATGTTAGTTCTGATATATCATATGACGATTACTCCTTATTTATTTAAGAGGAGTGTGCCTTTACCTTCTGCATTTTTATTATCATCCATATAACGCGGAAGATCAATCGATTATTCGGCCTAAATCAACAATCGTCTGCCTGCTAGAGTATGATCGATGGATCAATACTTGCACAAGTTGCCTTGGCGTTCTTCAAATTTTTTATTCGTATGAAACTTTCGAATAAGACAGACATGATCCCCTTTCCCATTTTTTCATATGACTTTCCTTGAAAAAATATTCCAAAAATTTTGATAGACGGAAGTTTGAAGGGTAAAAAGCTATTAGGCGAAAATAATATAGGTTTTTTAGAATACGCTTGGAATGGTTTTTAAAGAAATTAGTTTAATCGTAATGAGGTTATGAAATGTCTTACATAAACAGTTTTTGGTTATTTTTAGAATTCTTTTCCTTTTGATAATCGATTTATAATGTCAGTGGTTGGTTTTCTTATTATAAGGAAGGAAGTTTCCAAGTGACTGCAGACTTCTATTTAGAAGAAAATATATTGCATAATGACTTTCCGATATATGAAAGAAATATCATCATTATATCGTTAAAAGTTTATTTTTAATACTGAAATGGCCGCGATGGTCTGGTGGTAAGGCGTGTAACATTAGATGGTAAGGCGTCTCGGCGTGTGAGCAATAGGGATTCAAGTTTGAGACCCGCTTCCATCGAAGAACTGTCATGTAAGTGGGTTTTGTTGCGCGTTAAATTCGGCAGGCCAAACGTCCTTCCACTGGTGTGGCGTGATGAGGGACTACCACCTCAGGTGTCGTCCTCGACATCTAACCACGGATCAAAATCACGAGGTCCATCCCAAAATTGTCCTTGCGTTGCTTTACAATGGGATGTTAATATAACTGAACTAAACTAAAACTTTAAACAATGAATTAAATTGTGTAACACATAACGACGTCTGACAATAATTCAAAGAATTCTAAATTAATTTCTCTAGATTAATACAACAAGTTTATTAATTTCGGAAAAATAATTTATTTTAAAATTTAAAAATGTATCATATTTATTAAAAATTTAATTTATTAAAAATTATTAAAAAAATTATTTTTGTTTATTTCAAAAAAATTAATTTTGTTAATTCTAAAATATGAATTAAACTTTACGAAATGGTACAAAACCACTTCTAAGGAATGTGAATACGTAAAATCATTTCGTACCTTCATTTCGAGAATGATTATAGAGAAATGAATACTAGAAAAATTACTAAACGCGCAGACAGAGGAATCAAATTCGATAAGATTTTGCTTTAAGTACTGTAGTATGGAAGTATTCTGTTCGAACAGAAAAGGTAAAATGAGTGACAAATTCTCAAAAAAGAAATATTTGCTAAAGAAGATATTTTAAAAATACTGGAATATGAAAGCCTTCCCAGATTGAAGTATTTAGAATTTTGAGTAATCATACTATAGTGTTTAATTTTAAACCCTCATTAAATAATTCTGAAATTGTGACGAAGGGTTCAAAGTACTGGAGGTATTGTCAGACGATCAGGTCAGAATTATCATACCGGTCAAATGCTCATCAAAACTTTTATTTAGGACATCATTATATCAGAATCTTGTCACCATAAAACAACGTTGTTCGATATCCGTCCGACATTCACAAACTTTCAAAAAACATCGAAGAACATCATGAGAATATTGTACAAGAGGCAACTGACAACTAATAGACATATCAATAATAACATTTTTAAGAAACAGCTTCAGTACAAATGAACACTATTTTCTCACTATTCAAATATTTGCTGCAAGGTTCATTTAAAAATTACTGTCCGATATCGTAAATATAGCAAATTATCACGAAGATATTGGATCAAACTCTAACGACTGTTTCTTGAGAGTCAGAAAAAAAAACTGAGGCACATTGTTTCGGTGATCAAAAATCAATGTTTGCATCCTCATTACGTCAGCGTAGAAACAAGCATAATTCGAGATAATTCAAAATCAATAGCCGAATGCAATACAGAGTGTATTCTGTGATTCAAGTAGAGTCTGACATAGGCTGCAAACAAATATTTGCATAACAATCTTTGAAGAATCAGGAACTCACTTTCTTCCGTAAAACAACAAAGGAAAAAAAAATCAAATTTTCCTTCAGAGAAAATCATAATAAGGACATGCATCAAATGGGACAATCGCAAACATTACCAAAAATTTAAAAAAGTCAAAAAATAAAATGAAATTAGCGATAACAAGTTATCAAGTCAGAATATTATTATTTTTAAATCATTATTTCTCTTAATAAATTTAAGTTATTAACCAATTTAAACTGGTTAAGTAACAATCTCGAGACTTCTCCATCGGTCTCTATCTATCTATCTATCTATCTATCTATCTATCTATCTATCTATCTATCTATCTATCTATCTATCTATCTATCTATCTATCTATCTATCTATCTATCTATCTATCTATCTATCTATCTATCTATCTATCTATCTATCTATCTATCTATCTATCTATCTATCTATCTATCTATCTATCTATCTATCTATCTATCTATCTATCTATATACACAGAGAGAGAGAGAGAGAGAGAGAAAGATAAATTTTAATTTTCTTGCTGTCAAACAAATTTTTGGCACTGGACCGATTTTGAGATAAAATAACATCTATTATGTCATAGTTCTACGTCAACCTTTCAAAAATATACCTTCTGTCAAAAAAGCATACGTAACAATAAAGCAATACAGTTAAAAGCAGATCACTCTTTTAAAAAACACTTCTGCTTTCAAAGAAGCATGCATGACAATAATGCAATACTGGTAAACGCAGGTAGAACTATCTTTTGCCCGTAGATTCCGGTGACATCAAAATTTCCAAAGCAAAACAATATGTTCTCACATGATAAAAAAAGTTTCTAATTGGTTTAAATACTGCAACATGTCGTATAATTCTGCCCTTATATACATAACCATATAATCCTAAAATAAGAATGTGGTAAATATTATTGCATCATATTACGATGTAGTAGTAGAAGTATTCTAAACTTTCATTCACCTGCTTCTGGAAGCAGGATAATACTGCCGTTTGTCAAAATCAGGGTTACTAATAGGTGGGTTTTAAAATTTTCTTTTTAAATTGTAATGAAAACATAAAATTTCTGAGCAGCCACTACGTGTACATTCAGACCTTAAATCTGTTACGTTTCGGAACTAGATTTAATGGTATGGCTTATATTCAGACACTAATCTATGCTCACATTAAATGCTTTGGTTCGGAAACTACGCACAATTAAAGGGATTAAAGATATCTAATACTTAATGGATTCAATGTTGCCAAAGGAGTGCCGAACATTTTAATAGATACAATGAACTTATTCATAACGATGTTATAGAGATAAAACCGAGCAAACTAACGCCGATTAGTCAATATCCTAAATTATCATAGAATAATTTAAAAATATATAATAAATCCAAAGATGAAGAGAAGATTCCCATTTTTACAATAATCTAGAGTTTACGTCAAACCTCGAGGGAAAAGTATTGGGATATACCTTTAGGAAACTGAAGTATAATTTTCAAAACTATCATCCTGATATCTACTTGGGACCAGCAATTATAAAGTATCTCGGTTTCTTTATTTAAATAAATTCTCGGCCACATTAGTGATAAAAGACTTAAAACATTCTTCCAGTCAGCGTATTAAATAGGAAAAATGATCCATTTTTATTGTTTCTAAATATTAATAAAATTATTTAAAAATGGAAAACATCAATGAAATCTTTCATGCATATTAAAGCATTTAGTATCAAAATTATTTTTAAATTATTAAAAATTTAACATTTAAAAAAATACTTATTTGGTAGCTGCAATTAGCATTTAAAATTCTTTCGAGCTATATGGCAAAAGTTTATATCCAGCTATTTATTTTGTAGTGTGCACTTTTGTATTGTAAGATAAATATCGCTGTTATTAATAAAATATTTAAGTGGGTTAATATTTTTAACGTTATCTATTTTGAAATTAACAACACGATGGAAATTACTTCAAATTTATAATTTCAATTATTGTCAACGAAAAAAAAAATCCTTGAAAATATATTACAGTCGAAATTGAATGAGCGAAAAATACTAACAAGACTGAAAGTTGTACAAAATTAGGACTCATTAGATCCTATTAAAATGCACTTGGTTAGGATGAAAGATCTGTATATATTTTGTGACTATTTGGTTTAATCTGAAAGATTTAATGCAAATAACAACTTAAAGTTTTTTAAAAAAATTGTTTATGGATAATTTTTAATTTTAATAATTACTAGAAAAGAAATTAATTTTAAATCTCGTTTTTGATTTTTTCATCAGTAAATTTCCCGTATTTAATTCTTTAATTTATGTTCGTAGAAACATTTCCGAGATCAGGATTTAAATTAATCTAAATTGCCAAAATGCAAAAGATGAAACACATTTTTTTTAATGAAGAAAAGAGTTGTAAAAGAATCAATATTTGAGAAATTTTCAAAATGAGGGAAGAAAAAAAGTTTCTGCAATTTTATAAAAATTATACCTGACAGCTATTTTTCTATAAGTTAATTTTTTTAATTTTTAAATGGTAAATTTAATTTATATTTAATCGCCTGGTTTAATATTATATAAATACTGCAATACTTAAATGATTGTTCTTCGTAAAACTCTTCTCTTTTTAAAACTTTCAAGATATTTTGTTTTGGTATCTTTATAGAAAGTGAAGTGATCCACTATCAGAGAATTGATAAGATTAGAAAGGGCAGAGAAACGAAGGTGAAAATATTGTTGTTTCTGATAAGCAGAATAAAGACTGAATATCAACAATTTTCGTCTTATGTCTCATTTACAATATCGTTTTATAAGAGAATTTTCTAAAAAAATGATAACCTTCAAAGATATCATTTAATGCTGAAAGAGGGTGTTATTGAAGGAAAAAATACATTTCCTAAACGCGAGTGAAACAGTCAAATCACAATTGGGAATGGAAATATCTATCGTTTTAAGCAGTTTTAAACGTATATTTTTTGTTTTTAATTCGGAGAATAAATAATACATATTTTACCTAGTTTGATGCGTATCAGGAGAATTCACAGCTCTCAGTTTGGTGACCAAAACACGAACAATATTCACCAAGAATACGAAGTTCAACTGAAAAAGAAATCATTTTTATAATTATTATTGGTTAATTAACATAATAAATATGGCAAACACAAAGAAAATCAATAAAGAAAGAAAATAAAATGACACTAAAAGTATAATATTATATTTCAAATTATACCAGAGGAAAATGGCACTATACACTATATATGAGTGCTTATTCATTGAATTAAATATGGATGGCCCAACCAAATCTATATATTGTTTAAAATTATTGAAAATAAAATCAAGCTTTATATTATTCCGTATTTTGATATATTTTGGATGGCATTTTGTTAAGTGAAACAGAACTTTGGTTAATTTAATTTATATATATATATATAT
>JAOUZG010046262.1:0-13205 GCA_026289955.1 Argiope argentata | reverse complement strand
CATATCTGGCTTTTGTGCCAAAAAACCAAAACAACCTAACCTAACCTAACCGTTTAAAGTTCTATTGAATAGCTCCACTACGGAACATTTGATTTCAACGTTTTCAGTCGTAAACCAGTGAATATTATTCTCTTCAAACAGAAGTTGTGTCTCTTAGTTAATGAACTCGGTCCCCTTATCTGTCTGAATTTTTTTAGGAATTCTTTCCTTAAAGACTTTCTTAAACGCCTTAGTAACTTCTCCGGTTTTTCTACGAATGGGTATGGCCCAAGCGTTTTTGCTGAAGATGTCTATAACTGTTAGTAAGTAGTTATTTCCATTATTAGAACCAGATAACGGCTTTAAAAATAACAAGTCTGCTTGCCACTGATCGTCTATATGCGACACGTAAGTTCTCCTTCATTTGAATTTATAGATAAGGGGTTAGTGCTTTGTGTACACATCTTGTTGATGGAAAAATTCCGTAACATCTTTTTGACTTAAACCAGTTTTTCTACTCAGTTCTTTTATGCCACAAAATCCTGTTTCGGGATCATAATAAATTTTTTCAGGGAAACTCTTTCCAGTTACCCCTTTAGAGGTAAAAAACGACATTTCTTAGAGCCACAATCAGCACACATCCCCTTCATCATAGGTCTGCCGTTTTTTGCGGTTGCAAGCTCTTCATTTTTACTATCAGTATGTCTTTTACATTTTAGACAATATATTTTTGACCCCATTCCAAATGTCTTCTTAGATTTGATAATAGGCTTCACGACAACTCTGTCTAACCTTTCGCGAAGTGTTGGATTAGGAATGTCATCCAACTCTTGTATCATGTTTGAATCGCACACTTCGTTTCTTGTTTTTGTATCCTTGTTTTTGAGGTAACATACGTCATGTTTATAAGCAGCTTCATCAACCCTATTAATGTGTTTACTCCACTCTTTATATGTTAAATCGGGGTTTAACCTTGTTTTGCCTTTAAGAAGTTGAGTTCCTGGACCGGTAAACTGATGACCTGGCAGATGCATTTCAAATGATAAATTATTGATAGCGGCGTTAACAACGCCTTTTCCTGTCTTTTTAACTTTATCACGACACATTTTATTTATATAGAAAAATTATTTGTTTACATATTGATAGCCATTAAGTTGCGTTTGTTTCATGTATTTTTCTCTGGGTAGGTAGACTAAATTATTTATAAACTGCTCCTCCCTAAAATAAACATCTTCTTCTGACAGTGTTTTTGACTTAAATGAATTAAGCAACTGTTTATAGAACTTGTAGGATAGTTTATACTCCTCTTTCCTCTCCAGAATATTCAAAGAATTTTCAATCACTTCAACAATACCCGCACTTAAGCTCCCCCTCAGGGGCTCACCTTCTTTAGGTGGGTACGGGTGTCCCAATCCCGAGGTTCCCGGGAATCTTTACTCCGATTATATTTTTATCCTCCTCTACGCCTTCTGCTATCAGCTTTTTTTCTTCTATCCCTCGACGGCAAGCGAGGGAGCTCTCCATGAGAAGCTGTCGCCGTTCTGTTTGCTTCTTGCTTCTTATGGACAGCCAAAAACCCCACATGTTGGCCGTGCGTGGCAACCCATTAGACGGGTGGTGTACTGTTGATCCCCGGTGCATCAATTCGGCTGGTAACCTAACCATTTGGTTGGTTTGCTAGGGATCAAGCGAAAGGGTCATTCTCTGGGGCTTGGCGTTAAGGGTGGTCAACGTTCCTGGAGGTGGTCCTGAACGTATAGATCCTGGCCAGCACTAAGGTAAATGCTGAGGCTGGTATTTTTCAGAGCCAGTTACTGCCTTCCCCTGTTGGGCTCGGTGGTGGGTGGTGCCGCCGGGATCCGAACCTTATTTCTTCCTTACATAGGTCATTCCAAAAAGGGTCCCTTCAGTGGGCAACAATCGAAACAAAACAAAATTCCTGATAATCATTTTGACACTTTTTTTGTTTTACATCGATCATCTGATCTGAAAGAAACATTCCATACTGTTTCACCATTTCTTGTCGAGAAAACTATTACTGGTACTCTTGGAGAGGTCCAGTCTATACGTAAACTACGCTCAGGTGACCTTCTTGTTGAGGTTAAAAATCGTAAGCAATCGCAACAAATACTTAAAATGAAAAGTTTAGCCAATATACCACTGTCAGTTAGCCCTCATTCTTCCATGAATAACTGTAAAGGAGTCATAACTTGTGGTTGGTTGGTTGGTTGGTTGGTTAGGGTTTTTTGGCGCAAGAGCCATATTTGGCCATGCTGCGCCAAGCCAATGGTAAAACTAGAAGCCAAAATATAAAAACGACATATTTTGAACTATAAAAGCAAAAAAGGTATTAACAGACAACTGTAGAAATGAATTGAAGTAAAACAGTGGTGTTTAAAACTGCGGTACGAAGAGGGGATGCAAAGTGCCATATATGAGCAACAGTTAAAAACATTAAATTGAACTGTAAGCACCAATGGTCTTTAGAAATTTAAAAATGTTTGGGTGGAATTTCTCACCCACCAGGTCCTGTAAGGTTAAGAAAGTTGAGTTAAAAAATTTTAAACGAGCGTGATTAAAAGATGGACATTCGATTAAAATATGATTAATGGCAAGGTCCACATGGCAGGTGGGGCACTTAGGCGCCGTCTCACCAAAAATGAGATGTTTATGTGTATAACGAGTATGTCCTATGCGGAGGCGTGTCAATTTAACATCGACCTCTCGTATAGGGTGAGTAGGCCATAAATCAGTCTGAGGTTTTATTGAATGCAATTTATTATGAATCTGCAAATCCCATGATTCTTGCCAAGTAGTCAGAAGACGGTATACAAATGAGGTTTTAGCGTCACAATATGGGAGTGACTGTGGCAGAAATGTTGTTGCAGATTTTGCTGCAGAATCAGCCCTTTCATTTCCTGAAATACCCGCATGACCCGGAACCCAGCAAAAAAGAATATTGAAGCCCCTGTTTTTTAATAGCTGCCAGTTAAACAGAATTTGGATTGCGACTGGATGCAGCTGGTTGTGAAACTGTGTAAGGGTTTTCAAAGCACTCATACTGTCAGTATATATGATAAAATTACGCCGAGCAGAAAGTGAAATTTCCTGCAGAGCGTAGAAAATTGCAGACAACTCGGCAGTAAAAACAGAACTACACTTGTTCAGACGATAACTCAAAGTATCGGATGGAGTTACAATGGCGCAACCAACATGTCCATCCGATTTTGAGCCATCAGTAAAAATTGGGGTAAAAGTAGAATACTGACTCCGATGATGATGAAAAAACTGCTGAAAAATAACAGGATGAGTTGAGGATTTATCAAATCCCAAGAAAGGGTTCAAAAAAGAGAAATGGGGAACATCCCACGGGGGAAAGGAATAAAAATCAAGAGATTTAATGGCAATATTATAAAGATCCGAGTCATGCAGGGACTTTTTAACTCTCTCCAGAAAGGGAAAAATATGTGAAGGTCGTGAGTCATAAAGTCTTCGAAGAGAAACAGGAAGAACAATGCGACATATGGGATGATTTGAGATGGACTTTATACGGAAGTAAAATAAAGTAGACAATTTCTCACGTCGTAAATGAAGAGGCAAGTGGTGGCAAATAACATATAAGCTCTCAACTGGAGAAGTGCGAAAAGCTCCAGAGCAGATTCTGAGAGCGGTGTGGTGGATGGTATCAAGCCGCTGCAAAATAGAAGGGCGTGCTGAACCATATACCATGCAACCATAATCTATACGTGAAAGAATAACGGCTTGGTAGATACGGAGAAGAGAGATTCTATCGGCTCCCCAAGATGTTTTAGAAAGTACTTTTAAAATGTTCAAGTTTTTCTCACACTTCTTCCTCAATTGTAGGATATGAGGAAGGAAAGTGAGTTTACGATCGAAAACTACACCCAAAAAGCGTATTTCTGCCACAACTGGAATTGTTCTATTTCGTATTAAGACAACAGGATCTAAATGGATATTTCTCTTCCTACAGAAGTGAATGCATCTACTCTTCTCGGGAGAAATAGTATGGCCATTGTTGTTGCACCAATTTACAACTTCATCAACAGCATTTTGCATTTGTTGCTCTATTGAATCCATGTTGCTACCTTGGCATGAGATCTGCAGATCATCAACATACAGAGTTCCTTGGACAGATGACGGCAAAACAGACAAAACCTGACTGAGATGAACGATAAAAAGTGTCACACTGAGGACACTTCCCTGAGGAACCCCTTCAGTTTGTATAAAATAATTTGAATAAAAGTTACCGATGCGAACCCGAAACTTACGAAGTAATAAAAAGTTTTGTATGAATATGGGCATGTTTCCTCTAAAACCATATCCAAAAAGTGTGGAAAGTATGCCATAGCACCATGTTCGATCATAAGCTTTCTCGATGTCAAAGAATATGGATACAAGGTGGTTCCTTCTAACAAATGCGTTGCGTATTTCAGTTTCAAGCAAAATGAGGTTATCAAAGGTCGATCTACCTCTGCGGAAACCGCTTTGCATAGGTGAGATGCAATCCTGTTTTCCCAATTCATAAATTAAACGAGCGTTTACCATGCGCTCTAATGCTTTGCAGAGGCAGCTCGTAAGAGCGATTGGTCGATAGCTCAAAGGGTTGGAAGGATCTTTCTCGGGTTTTAAGATTGGAACCACAATAGCTTCTTGCCATTGTGAAGGATATTTATGCTCATTCCAAATTCTGTTGAATAAAAGTAACAGATTGGAAAGAGAAGTGGTGTTCAAATGGCGAAGCATATTATAGGTGATTCCATCTGGCCCAGGACTGGTATCATGAGCTTGACGCAAAGCCGCTTCCAGTTCTGACATCTTGAATTCACAATTGTATGGGAAATATCCTCGGGTATCAAATTGCAAAGGCAACTGTTCAGCACGATTCTTAATTGCCAGAAACATAGGACTATAAGAATCTGTTGCAGACACTTGAGCAAATGCCTGACCAAGAATGTGGGTAATTTCTAATGGGTCGGAATGCATCATATTTCCTGTTTTTAAAACAGGAAAGGATGTTTCATTATAGATCCCATTAGCAGCCTTTACCTTCCTCCATAGAGTTCGACTGGAAATGTATGATGTTATAGAAGAAACAAAGGATATCCATGAATTCCTCTGACTATGGCGACGAATGCGACGGGCAAGCGCTTTGGCTCTTTTGAAAGCAATAAGATTTTCAATTGTCGGGTACCTTCTAAATTTATTCCACATTTTTTTCTGTTGTTTATAACTGTCGCGACAGGCTTCGTTCCACCACGGTCTGCGAAATTTTCGTAGATGTGGGGATGATTTTGGAATGGAGTTATTAGCGGCATTTATAATGGTATTAACTACACATTGTACTGCATCCGAGATATTCAATGTGTTGACCATAGTATCGGTAATATCTGCTAATTGCGAAAAACGTTTCCAGTCTGCCCGCTGAAATAGGTAACGCGGAGGACAGTCAATTTCACTACCTCTATCAGTGTGGGAGACAATGATAGGGAAATGATCACTATTATATAAATCTTTGCAAATTGCAAACGTCATCAGTGGCAAGAGTTCAGGTGAGCATATGGCCAGATCTAGAGTATGGAAGCTACGTGTGGGCTCGTGGAAATATGTTTTTTCTTCGTTGTTCAGTAAACAGAGACAGTTATTGGCAATAAACTGCTCAATCTGTCTCCCACGAAAGTTTGTACTATCCGATCCCCACAAAGTGCTATGTCCATTGAAGTCGCCAAGTATGATAAATGGTTTAGGAAGCTGGTCTACTAAATTGTCAAGATCTTGTAGTCTTATTATATCATGAGGTGGTAAATATATACAGCAGACTGTGACCAATGCTCGAGGGTTAACTTGCACAGCCACAGCCTGTAATGAAGTGTGTAAAATTAGTGGTGTGCTTGGATAACGATTCGAAGTAAAGATACAGACGCCTCCCGAACCACGACGTCCAGGGTCTGCGTCCTTTCTAACACAGTTAAAACCACGCAATTTTAGAGGAATATTAGGGGTCAAGAAAGTTTCTTGAACGCCGAAACAAACGGGATGAAATTTGTTGAAAATGGCCTTGAGATCATGAAGTTTAGACCTAATGCCGCGACAATTCCACGAGAGGAACGTACCCATTAAGAAAGTTTTTTGATTTTTGAAAAAGTAGGAGCATTGGATTGAAAAGGTGTGACTTCGCAAGTCATTGCAAAGTCGTCATCATCCTCATCAGATGGATGTAAGGATATGTGATCGGGACTTTTGGATGTACCACCGAACACAGTAGTTAAATCCTTATGGACAATACCCTGGCTTGCAAGTCCCAAAGCAACAGAGTTCCGTAAAGTTGATTTTTTAAATTTAGGAGCAATATCATTTCCAGAAACTCCACGTTTGGATAATTTTAACTTTAAAGATTTGTTTGATTTTGGTTTTAGTTTATGCAGTTTCTGTTTACTATTTTCAGGAGCGCTGGCTAAAGAAGTTTCAGTATCAGTGTCAGACGTTTTTCCTACAGATTTTGGCATTTGAACGCTGTTTATACAATTTGAACAGGAGCAGTTGGAACAGAATTGTTTTTGAACAACAGATGCATAACTTATGCCGGGTGTCGGGTTTTGAGCTAGAAGTTTCCGCCTAGCTTCTGGGTACGATATTCCTTCTTTTGTTTTGATGGCAGTAATTTTTTTTTCAAGTGCCCAGCGTTCGCAGGATCTAGAGAAAGATGCATGGCCACCACCACAATTCACGCATTTTTCCTGTGCGGTACATTCCAGATTTTCATGACCTTTTTCAGCACAGCGGGCGCAAGTAAGAGTCCCGCGGCAATTGGCTTTCGAGTGCCCAAAACGTTGACATTGAAAACAACGAAGGGGATTTGGGATGTACGCTCTTACGGGTAGTTTCATATAGCCAACAAAGATGGAATCGGGTAATTTGGGAGAGTGAAAAGTTAGTATAAGGTGCTTTGTATCAACAAGTTGGCCATCTCTCCTGATAGCAATACGACGTACATGCGTTATTCCTTGATTTCGCAGTTCAAGAGTTATTTCCTCAATTGGAACATTAAAAAGTTCCCCACAGGTTATTACACCCTTTGAATAATTTAAGGATGAATGAGGACTAACTGTAACTGGAATTGTAGCCAGAGCTTTTAATTTTATTATTTGCTGGGCTTGTTTTTTAGAGTTTACTTCTACCAGTAAATCACCAGAGCGCATTTTACGTATTCCATTTATAGTACCCACAGTTGCTGAGATTGCTTTCTGAACTAGAAAAGGGGAAACTGAATGAAAATTTTCTTGATTTTCAGATACTCTTTTAATGATAAAAAATGTGTCGAATTTTTGTTCATTATTAGAAATTTTAAATTCATGATGATGCCCACTGAAGGGAGATTTCTTTTTAAAGCCCATATGACATGGAGATAAATTCAGGTCCGACGGCACCGCCCACCACGGAGCCCAACAAGGGAAGGCAATTACCGGCTCTGGTCATTTCCAGCCTCGGCATCCACCCTAGTGCTAGCCGAAGCCTATACGCTCGGAGTTACCCCCGGGGACAGTGACCACCCTTAACGCCAAGCCCAAGGAGTAACCCCTTCGCTTGATCCCTAGCAGACTAATCACTCATGTGGTTAGGTACCAGCCGATTGATACACCGGGGACCACAGTGCACCGCCCTTCTAATGGGTCGCCACGCACGGCCAACACGTGGGGTTTTTGGCTGTCCATAAGAAGCAAGAAGCAAACAGAGCGGCGACAGCTTCTCATGGAGAGCTCCCTCGCTTGCCGTCGAGGGAAAGAAGGATCAAGCTGACAGAAAAAGGCGTAGAGGAGAGTAAACAATAAATTGAGTAAAGATCCCTGGGAACCTCGGGCTTGGGACACCCGTACCCACCTATAGTAGGTGAGCCCCTGAGGGGTCATAACTTGTGGAGAACTTTTTAATGAAACCATTGAAAAAATCACTGCAGAGTTAGCTTTCGAGGGAGTAACGCACGATCGGCGTATTTCTGTTCGTCGAGATGGGAAACTCCTCCCTACGAAACATCTAATTCTTACTTTCCACAAGCCTAAATTACCCGAATATATTAAAGCTGGTTACATGAGATTACACGTGAGACCATACATCCCAAATCCGCTACGATGTTTCTAATGTCAGAGGTTTGGCCACGCTAAAACAGCCTGCCGCGGTACGCTCACATGTGCTCGCTGTGCAGAGAAAGGACATGAAAGTCAAGAGTGTGGGGCCCAAGAGAAGTGTGTGAACTGCTTTGGTAATCATACTTCTTATTCCCGTTTATGTCCACGTTGGCAAATTGAAAAGCAAATTGTAGCTCTGAAGTTTAAAGAGAATATATCTTATCCTGAGGCCAGACGCAGAGTTACAGCACAGACACCGGTACCTGGTATCAGTTATGCCTCTGCTACACAAGGAAAAACTGATAAACTTACTAGCAATATTCAATCGCCTGAAAACTGCACCAACTCTGATTCTGAGCAATCTGGTAATTCTGTTCCAGAAAAACCTAAAATTCAAAAAGCTGCTTTGAAATCTAAATCACAAAAATCTCTCGCTGTGAAATTCTCAAAACGTGGTCTTTCACCGAAAACACTACCTTCCAAATTAAAAAAATCTTTTGTTCATAATTCGGTTGCTTTGGGTTTAGCGTCACAAGGCGTAGCCCACAAAGATTTAATGTCTATCTTTGGAGAAGCATCTATTACTCCCGATCAGCTCTCTCTCCATCCATCAGATGAGGATGAGGACCTTCACATGAGTTGCGAAATGTCTCCAACTCATCAACACACTTCTAGAAACTCTCCAGACAAGCCGATTTCTTGATGGGTACCTTCCTTTCATGGTTCAATTTACATACTCCTTTGCAGGCTGTGGCTGTGCAGGTCCACACAAGAAGGTTGATTACAGTCTGCTGTATATACTTACCCCCTCATAATGTCATTTGTCAGCAAGATCTTGACAATTTAGTGGACCAACTTCCACCACCTTTTCTGTTACTTGGCGATTTTAATGGGCATAGCAGTATGTGGGGTTCCAAAAGTACGAACTCACGAGGGCGGCAGATCGAGCAGTTTATCTCTAATAACTCTCTCTGCCTGCTCAATAACGATGAGGAAACGTATTTTCACGAGCCCACCCGTAGCTTCCATTGTCTTGATCTGGCCGTATGTTCCCCTGAACTCCTGCCATTGTTGAATTTCACTGTTTTGGGGGAGCTATATAACAGTGACCACTATCCTATCATAGTCAGCCAAAGTGATCGTGGTGATGCTACTACGTGTCCTCCACGTTTCGTATACCAACGGGCAGACTGGGTTCTTTACTCGCAACTAGCACATATCTCGGAAAATGTTGTCAAAATTTCTGACATTTCAGAAGCAGTGAAATGTGTAATTCAAATCATAATGAACGCCGCTGTTGAATCCATCCCGAAAACTATCCCACGCCTCAGAAAGTTTCGTAGACCATGGTGGAATACAGCGTGTCGCGACAGTTACAAGAAGCAAAAAAAGCATTGGAACATATTTAGAAGATACCCGACAAGAGAAAATCTAGTCGCTTTTAAAAGAGCTAAAGCCCTTGCTCGTCGCATTCGCCGCTGTAGTCAGAGGGAGTCCTGGATTAATTTTGTTTCTACCATTACATCCTCAACTTCTAGTAAAATTTTATGGAAAAAGGTTAAAGCAGCAAATGGGATTTATCATGAATCCACCATTCCTGTCATAAAAATGGCTAATGTGTTATATTCGAGCCCATTAGAAGCTGCTAACATTCTAGGTCAAGCGTTTGCGCAGGTTTCCGCGTCTGATTCTTACAGCTCTTACTTTCTTGCGATTAAGAATCGTGCGGAACGATTACTTCTCCGATTTAATGACCGAAATTGTTTCCCGTACAATGAAGAATTCCGGATGTTTGAACTGGAAACGGCCTTATCTCAAGCGCGCGATACCAGTCCAGGACCCGATGTAATCACATACAGCATGCTTCGTAATTTGAGCAAAACTTCCCTTTCAAATTTGTTGATATTGTTCAACAGAATCTGGAATGAGCAGAAGTATCCAACACAATGGCGTGAAGCTATTGTGATTCCAATCTTGAAACTTGGAAAAGATTCATCCAACCCTCTGAATTACAGACCTATTGCTCTTACAAACTGCTTATGTAAGACCTTTGAGCGCATGGTGAATGCTCGCCTAATTTTTGAACTAGAGAAACAAGGATGTATCTCCCCGTTGCAGAGTGGTTTCCGTAAAGGCCGTTCTACCTTCGACAACCTTGTTTTACTGGAAACCCAAATACGCAATACGTTTGTTAGGAGGAATCACCTTGTTTCCATATTTTTCGATATTGAGAAGGCGTATGACCGGGCCTGGCGCTATGGCATTCTTTCAACAATTTTTAACTGTGGTTTTAGGGGAAACATGCCCATGTTTATAGCTAACTTTTTATCTCATCGAACATTTCGAGTTCGAGTTGGTAATATTTATTCAAATTCTTTTATACAAGCTGAGGGTGTGCCTCAGGGAAGCGTCCTCAGTGTCACGCTTTTTATCCTTCATTTGAGTCAAATATTGAATCATTTGCCATCAGCAGTTCACGCAAGCCTTTATGTTGACGACCTGCAGATTTCCTGTCAGGGTAGCAGCATGAGTATCATTGAGAGACAGTTGCAAACTGCTGTTAATAAGGTTGTAACTTGGTGTAATAATAACGGGCATACAATCTCTCCTGAAAAGTGTAGATGCGTACACTTTTGCCGGAAACAAAACATGCATCCGGATCCTACTATCCAAATACACAATACTCCTATTCCAGTAGTAGATGAAATACGCGTTTTGGGTGTGGTCTTTGATCGCAAGCTAACATTCCTTCCGCATGTTTTGAACCTGCGGAAAAAGTGCGAGAAAACCTTGAATATTTTGAAGGTGCTCTCTAGAACATCTTGGGGTGCCGATAGAACCTCCCTTCTCCGTATTTATCAAGCTGTCATTCTCTCCCGCTTGGATTATGGCTGTATGGTGTATGGTACTGCCCGTGCTTCCGTTTTGAAACGACTAGACACGGTGCACCACTCTGCTTTGCGAGTTTGTTCAGGGGCATTTCGTACTTCACCAGTTGAGAGTTTGTACGTTATTTGTCATCAGCTACCCCTTAGTTTAAGGCGTAAGAAACTGTCCGCTTTCTATTACTTCAGAATTTCGTCTGTGCCAGAGCACCCTGTGTGTCAAATAACATTACCAGTTGGTTACCATAGGTTGTATGATGCTCGTCCATTTCACATCCTTCCATTCAATGAAAGGATCAAAACCTTGCTACGAGATTCGGGCCTTGATAATATTGTTGTGAAATCACCCGATTTATTTTGTTTTTCACCTTGGGATAAACCTCAATTCTCCTTTTTGAATCCCTTCTCAGGATTCAATAAATCTTCAACAACGCCGACAATCTTACAACAGCTGTTTCTACACCATCGCTATCAATATTCTTCCTTTGTCCCAATTTTTACCGATGGCTCAAAATCAGATGGTCATGTTGGCTGTGGAATCGTATTCCCATCCGATACACTGAACTACCGCCTTCATAATTGTTGCTCCGTATTCACGGCTGAGTTGATGGGTATGGTCTGTGCTCTACAGAAAATTTCAAATTCCACTCAGCGAAAATTCATTATATATACTGATAGCATGAGTGCGTTGAACGCACTTTCTCATTATCATAGTCGGATGCACCCGATAGCTCTGGAAATTTTGTCCACTATACGTCTCTTGCGAAACAGGGATTTTGATATAAACTTTTGTTGGGTCCCAGGTCACAAGGGCATTTCTGGAAATGAAATGGCTGATTCGGTGGCAAAATCAGCAACGAATTTCTTGGCTTGGGGACTTCCTTATTGCGATGTCAAAAATGCCTTGTCTAAGCACATCTTCTCTACTTGGCAATTAACGTGGGACCTGCGAACACAAAATAAATTGCATTCCATCAAGCCAACTATTGTACTGTGGTCTGTTCTCCCTATACGCGAGACCGATGTAAAATTGACTCGTCTCCGTATAGGTCATACGCGTTATACGCACCGACATCTCATTTTTGGTGAAATGACGCCAAGGTGCCCAACATGTCATGTACAGGTTACTGTAAATCATATTTTAATCGAATGCCCTGCTTTTAATCTAAATCGTGTTCGTTTTTTTAAAACATCGTCATTAACCCTCCGAGACTTGGTGGGTGAGAGATACCACCCGAATATTTTTAACTTTTTAAAGTCTATAAACTTTAATACTTGCATTTAGTCGTGTAAATTTTAATTAGTTCTTTTTGGTCATTTTTTTCATCATTAATTTGGTATTCATTCAGAAAAGTGTCTTATGATATTGCTTTTATATTCCACTATTTTTTATATATGAAATTGTATTTTAATCTTGAATTTATAATTTACCATTTGTATGGCGCAGCTTAGCCAAATATGGCTCTTGTGCCATTAAATTCAATTCAATCAATCAATCAATCCTTTCATGGAATTGTCGTGGCCTTCGTTCTAAGTTGCAAGACATCAAGTCAATCATAAATACATTTCATCCCTTTTGTTTTGGTTTCCAAGAAACATTCTTGAAGCCAAACATACCACTAAAAATGCGTGGTTATAGTTGCATTCGGAAATATATAGACTCTGGTTCCCGTAGTTCTGGAGGAGTCTGTATGTTAACATCAAATCTATATCCGAACACACCACTTAAATTGCACACCTCCTTGCAGGCTGTGGCTGTGCAAGTTCACACTCGAACACTGCTTACAGTCTGCTGCATCTATTTACCACCTCATGATTCCCCCCTCAGGGGCTCACCTACTATAGGTGAGTACGGGTGTCCCAATCCCGAGGTTCCCAGGGATCTTTCCTCCCTTTATGTTTATCCTCCTCTACGCCTTCTGCTGTCTGCTTGATTCTTCTTTTCCCTCGACGGCAAGCGAGGGAGCTCTCCATGAGAAGCTGTCGCCGCTCTGTTTGCTTCTTGCTTCTCATAGACAGCCAAAAACCCCACGTGTTGGCCGTGCGTGGCGACCCATTAGACGGGCGGTGCACTGTGGTCCCCGGTGTATCAATCGGCCGGTACCTAACCACATGAGTGATTAGTCTGCTAGGGATCAAGCGAAGGGGTTACTCCTTGGGCTTGGCGTTAAGGGTGGTCACTGTCCCCGGGGGTAACTCC
>JAOUZG010046259.1:1036-20596 GCA_026289955.1 Argiope argentata | reverse complement strand
AAGTTCAAATTCATTTTTTACACTTTTAGGGGATGACACTTGATGTTGATACAGCTTTCTCAAATATTAATTTAATAAAAATAAAAGTACGGAAGTTTTTAATATTTTATACGTGAGCAGTTTGATTTCGAACCAACAGATGGCGCCACGAGTATAATGCTCATTTTTTTAATTTCCCATATTAGTTCACACTCTTATTATCTATCTATATATATATATATATTGCCTACTCAATTAAATAGCTCTATGTTTTACGGTTTGTGCTGAAAAATGCTAACAATCATCTTAAATTAATCCTTAATATCGCTTCACAACTTTTTAAAGTAATAAATTGCCTTTAAATATTACTAAATTTCCAACTTTTTTTCCTATCAATAATATCTTTTAATGCTTATAACCACTCTATTAATTTAAAATGAAAATATTAAATTTATCTAGAGGTAGGGCCCAAATTGCTTGTCGCTCATTTTTATTGACTGCACCAAAAATAGAAGCTTAATGAATATGCATTTTATAGACCTTCATTAAAATTACAAATAAAGGTCACCGTCTTTAGAATCTAACGCTATGTCTTCGTCTTGTATTATTATGAGGAAAGTTCCCAACTTAAGTTGTAGCTCCGAGTAAAATTTAATTACCTTGATATTTTTAGAAACCCATTGCTATTACAGAAATACTTTTAATGTACTTATTATTTCAAGATTCTGTTTTCATTTCGGAACAAGGCACTGTTATTATTGTAGAAATTTATTCAAGCAAACTCTTTATTATAGGCCTTGTAGCTATTTGCATGTTGAGCCTTATGTTTTAATTTTTTACTTTTATTGTAATCATAAAAATACTGAATTAATGAAAACTATAGTTCTGAGGAAATGCTAAGAAGATATTTTAGATTATTTGGAATTAATATGGACTTGGTTTAAAAATTAGGAACCAACAAGCTTTTTCCTAGTTTCTCTACAACTTTTAAAATATTTGGGTTACATGGCAGTTAGTGTGGAATTAGTTTAAATTTATTGTTCACCAGCCTTTCTCTTGATTTCTCTACAACTTTTGAAATATTTGGGTTGTATGAAAGTTAATATGGACTTGGTTTAAATTTATGTACCAACAATCTTTTTTATGGATTTTTCTACAACTTTTGAAATATTTAGGCTCTGTAGAAATTCAAATGAACTTGGTTTGAAACTTAGGAACCAACAAGCTTTTTCCTAGTTTCTCTACAACTTTTTAAATATTTGGGTAGCATGGCAGTTAATTTGGACTTGGCTTAAAATTTCGAAACCAACAACATTTCTCTACAACTTTTGAAATATTGGAGCTGTGTGGAAGTTATAGACTTGGTTTAAAACTTAGGAACCAACAACCTTTGTTATGGATTTCCTGACAACTTTTTAAATTTTTGGATTTTACGGAAGTTAATATGAAATTGTTTCAAAACTTAGAGACCAACATCCATTTCTCTATAACTTTTGAAATATTTGGGTTGCGTGAAAGTTAATATGTACTTGGTTTTAAACTTTGGAACTAACAATCTTTTTTTATTGATTTCTCTACAATTTTTGAAATATTTGGTTTGTGTGAAAGTTAATAGGGACTTCAATTAAAAATTGGGAAACAACGATAATTTTCTAGATTTTTGAAATCTTTGATGAGGCTATGAAATTTTCCATGATTTTTAGATACCCAATATGTTTAATTAAGATATTTTAGATGAAATTGTCAGAGGAAATATTTCATGGATTTTATCCTAGCTGTTTCCTAATCAACATTACTGCAAAAATGATGTAATAATGTCAAGTTAGTTTATCAACCATGTTGAAAGACATTTTTCAGAATATCCTCTAGAGGTTTAGTATAAATTTTTTAAGCAAAATCAGTTTCAATGTTGGCGAGATTCCTCTGAAAGTCTTCAAAGATGGCCGGTAGCTAATTTACAATAATCAAGATAAATTTCTGCAGCATGGGATTTTAGTTTCTCTTAGGTCACTTTCAGAAGCAGAAAATATCACACTTCTGCCAGAAATGATAGATGACTAAATAATTACTACTAAAATGTCTATCATCTACCAGAGATGATATATATTTAAGTAGTAATCTCTCGGAGTATTAGAAGATATCAAACTTCTATTAAAAACGATACATACCTAAGTGATTTCTCTGCGTATTTCAAGATATCACAGTTCTACCAGAGATGATAGGTGTCTAAGTAATCTCTCTGAGTATTAGAAGATATCATTCTTTTATATGCGGTGATGAGGCCTAAGTCTTCAACATCTATTGATACACTAGGGTATAAATATCAAATTGCAGGGATCTTTAGAGAACGCTTTATGAAGCAAAAACCTTACTTCTGCTAAAACAAGAGCCATTGAAAATGGAACTGAAAAGATAACTATTTAGAAAGCAAATACAGGTTAGAAATGGAATTCCCTTTTTACCTTTCCTTTTAGAACCTCAGTTATAGTCGCAGGTACAAATCCAAGGAATAGAGGCAAAAAATAGAAATTTAGATAATTTTAGAAGATATTTAGATTAAGATTAGATATAAAATTAGATATTTAGATTAGATAGAAGAAATTTAGATAAATTTAGAAATTTAGAAATTAGATAGACATTTTCTCGCCAGCTTCCTGACTTAGGGGTAGCGCATCTTCCCCATGATCTGGGCGTCCGGGATTCGAGTCTCAGTTCCGGCATGGTTGTTCTTTTGTGTTCTATATGTAAGGAGTGTGAATGTGTCTCCCTGTGAAAAAGGGATGTGCAAGCGAATAGAATGAGAAGCGAATAGAAAGAGAAGAGAAAGTCGTCGTACTCTTGGCCCTAGTCGGCGCTACTATAAAACAAGAGACGCTGATTAGGCTTAAATCGCTGACTACCTCAGCTGGCTTGTCCATGGTGAGTGCCAAAAGAAACAACAACAACAGAATTTTTTCTCTTCCTAAGAATTTATCTCAGCGAGCTACTCTATGGTGAGTGTCATAAGAAACAACAGCAACAGAAATTTTCTCTTCCAGAGAATTTGGTGCGGAGTAATCATTTTGGAGAATTTATCAACTTAATGCCATGAAAAATATAGACTTGCATTTGAATAACAAAGATCGATAACTATACATATTAATTTTTTTAATTCAAATTGCATGAAATTCCAAGTTTATCATGGAACTTCAATTGGTAAAAAAAGACTCTAAAATTATAACAGTGAACTATATAGACATACCATCTATATCGGAAGCAAATACAAAATTTGCCCCATATTTACATCTGCTTTTCCCTTAAAGTGGCTTTGCTTCAGCAGAATATGTCCCAAATCTTTTGTTGGATAATCCTTCTCTCAGAAAGGGCCAGAACTACTCTTCTCAACAAAACCATGGACTTCGTAGATAATTCTCTTTCACCACCTGCTTCCCTCTGGAGGAAAAAGGGACCATTGAAAATAAAACTCCGACTCTAAGCTCTCGAGGAACAATGAAACGAAGCAAAAATCATTCCTTTCATCTCGCTTCGTCTTCCGTTACAGTCGCAGTTTCAGATGAAGGAATTCCAGGGAAAGAGAATGGAGATGCATTTCTTAGGAACTGCTGTCTTGATCAGTGTTTTGTGCATGACAGTGGCTTTTAATAAATAGTAAACTTATAATGATGAGAAGATTGGAGACGCGATTCTTTAATAGGTTGAAAAATTTTTCTTCGTTTTTAGGAAAGAGCAATACGGTAAGAATAGGATTGCTATGTGCAAAAGGGGTTTTTTTTATAAAAGAAATTGTTGGAATCTAAAAATAAATCGGAGGTAGCTAATGAAAATCATCTTCAAGTCTTTAAACTACTTGCATTTGAAGGGAAAAGAATTTCTGCTTTTTTTTATGTACTTAGAAAAATGAGCTCACACAGTGTCATATTCAAATAAACTAAATTCTACTAGCACTTTTAGAACTAACATTTTTAACACTTTTAAGCTTACTTATTATACGTCACTACTTAAAACACTAATCTTATATATAGTAAGCAATTTTAGAAAAATTTAAAAATCAATTCTTATTTAGGTCAAAAAAGAAAATTTTATTGTTGTTGCTTTTTATTAAATAATTACAATTAATATAAATAACTTATAAAAAAGTTATGCCTAGTCAAACCAAATCAAATCCGCATCCGTTAAGGATAAATCAGAACGCACTGCATATGCATTAATTTCCTACGCCAGTTGGGATAACGCAATACAGGTTAGAAATTTTTTATTTCCTTTATTCTGTTTTATTTTAGTTGAAAATTACTACAAAATGAAACCGAAAAATCTAGAGACTAACAGCATTAAATTTTGGAACAATCAAACACTAAAAAAATTAATAGAATTGTTTTAAATAAACAATATTAGAAAGACCATTTTATTATCAGCTCTGTTAAATGCTGATCTGGTTCCGCACTAATAACCGCAGACCTTGGGGACGAATTTGGCGATTTTGGTGACAAAATAGATAAAACTGGAATCTTCCAGAATTTTAATAATTAAACAAATGGAAACCGAAATACACCCAATTAATCCAGAACTTTCACAAACCCCCCTCCGAGAACTATAAAAGGAATGTAGTCTTTATCGGCAGTTGTTGTTAATGTTGCATGCCCCCATCGGCCAGCAGTACTAGGCATGGCTCATGACTGGATGGGGAAAGGATGCTGCCTCTGTTAGTCGCAAGGTAGAGGGCCGTCTTAGCTCAATCACACATTCGCTTCTCCGGCCCCATTTTACAGGGGGGGGGGAGTTCACGAATCTCACAGTTAGCACACACAGTAGAACAACCCTGCCCTAACCGGGACTCCCAGAACACTACCTCTGTGCCTGAAAGTCTACCTCAAGCCGCAGTTGTCAGTCTTGAAGAGAATAGTGCATTCAGTCGTGGAAAAAGACAACAGAATAGTTGGATCAATCCAGCGAAGAAACAGCTTTGCGTAGGGCTTAAACGATTGCCGAAGTGAGCTGCGTGCCGAGTCCTTGCGTCTATTGGGGAAGCAACATCGAGTCGTGTGAGGAGTGGCTAGTCGTGTAGTAGTGTGTTGGCAATTCAGCACAGACATTTGGAGAGACCGTAGATGGAATTGCGCACATTTGGAGAAACCGTTAAGTGAAGCTACGAAGATTCCTTCCTCCTGCTGAATTCTGTCGGGATGCTTTGTGTGCTGTTACTGCTACCAATTACTACTTGTGTTCTACTGTTTGTTGAAATGTATTGCTGTCTGTAATCTTTGTTTGTCTAGGTTGTATATTCTTTTCTTTTTGTTTAGTAAAAGTCGACGATCTAAAAGACTGTTTTTTTTTTCAACGTTCAACCGATAATTAAAATAATCCATGAATTTTCGTAGAAATATTCACACCAGCGTCGTTCTTAGCGAAAAGAGTAGATACTGATAAAAAAATTGATGTTAAAAATAAAGCTAAACTTCATTCATGTGGGTTCTTCTGATCTGTCGTATTCAAATAAAGCTTAATTCAGAATTTTTTTCTTTGGCGGAGGAGGGCCCTGAGGCCTTAACGTGCAATTCAAAAAAAAATCGCCAAAAATAAAATTCAGAAAATAATAAATCATTCCAACCAAAACATTTGGAAATATTTGCTTAATGTCGGCGTCCTGGCGTAGGGATAGCGTATCTTTCCCGTGATCTCGGTGTCCCGGATTTGAGTCCCGGTTCGGACATGGTTGTTCTTCTGTGTTATATCTGTAAGGTGTGTTAATGCCTACCCCTTAAAAAGTGGCTGTGCAAACGGGTGTGATAAGTGAATAGTAAAATTCGTAATCTTGGCCTCAGTTGGCGCCACTACAAAAAAGAAACGTTGATTAGGCTTAGATCATTGACTACCTCAGCGAACTTGTTTATGACAAGTGCCATAAAAACATATTTCTTAATAGCTACTATCATTTTATAAAACTCTGTTCAGTTTGTGTAAAATAAATATTCTCAGAAATAAAGTACAAATTGCCTTTGGGTCGCTCTATCGGTTCTGTAGAATTTAAACCTTCATGAATGTGCATGTTATTTCCCTTCATTAAAAAGAGACCTCAGCTTCTCCAAATATCCAAGATTTCATTCCATTGGCTTTTTCTTTTAATAACTAGAGAACCTCCCAATTTAAACCGTAGCTCTCGGTAATATTTAATTATTCTTCATTTTTCGAAGGTTGCTTCGATTTTAATCATATTTCGAACGAAATTACCTTCCAAAGATTCAAAAGATTTCTTGATTTTTTTCCGTAACAAGTACCTGTTTCTTTACAATAATTAACTGAGATAAAATATTTATTTTTAGAAAGTCTCTGTGGTTGTTTTTAAGTAAATCTGAATTTGCTTTTCCTATATGTTATAATAATCCAAAAAAAATGTGAGGCTTACTTTAACTTTGTTACGAATGATTTTTTTTCTTTTTCTGTTTAGGGAAGAGAGCTATTAACAGAGATTATGAGATTATATATTTATGAATTAATCAAACTACACATAGCAACATTCTAGAGATTTATTAAATAAATTAAAGAAATAAGAGTCATCAAAAATAAGGTATGCGTTTTTAGAAGTTAAATTTAAATTATGTAAAAATGCATTTTGTAAACAGATTTTTTTTTTTCGATTTTTCCTGAAAATGGTGGAAGTTAAAAGGTGCATGAGCTTTGATTACCTGGGACTCATGAGTTTTCATATGAAATAACATTTTTGTAAATCGATTTAGTATTTGTGAATGACGAACTCTGTCAAAAGATTTTTCCATAGAGAATGTATTATGAAATTCCGAATTTTCAATTTCTTTTGTAGATGGAGGCTAGGCGACCGTTAATGACAGGCCTATGAATTATAAATTTTCAACTGAAATCAAAATTATTAAAAATAAAAAATGAAATCTACTATTGCAAATTTCAAGTGATTATGTGAGAACATTATTATATTGTAATTCTTTTTTTGTCCTAATTAATTTAAGTCATAAAACCAGTTAAAAGTGGTAACAATGACGAGACTTCTCTATCGGCCTCTAACCCTCTATAATATTATATATATATATATATATATATATATATACTGAAGTGACAAAAGTCATGGGATGACTGTTAATATCGTGTCGGTCCTCCTTTTGCCCGGCGAAGTGCAACAACTCGACGTATCATGGAGTCCACAAGTCGTTGGAAATCCTCTGCAGGAATATTGAGCATGCAGCCTCAAGAATATTGTCTGTATAGAAGTCCATAATTGTGAAAGTGTGGATGGTGCAGGAGTTTGGGCAAGAACGGACCTTTCGGTGATGTCCCATAAATGCTCGATGAGATTCATATCAGGCGATCTAGGTGGCCAGATCATGCGCTGGAATTGTCCGGAATGTTCTTCAAAGCAATCGCGAAGAGTTCTGGCCCTTAGACATGGCGCATTGTCATCCATAAAAATCCCATCGTTGTGTGGGTACGTGAAGTCCATGAATGGCTGCAAGTGATCTGCAAACAGCTGAACATAACCATTTCCAGTCAATGATCGGTTCACTTGCACGAGAGGACCGAGTCCATGCCATGTAAAAACAGCCCACACCAATATGCAGCCACCAGCAGCTTGAACTGTGCCTTGCTGACAGTTTGGGTCCATGGCTTCGTGGGGTCTGCGCCACACTCGAACTCTACCATCAGCTCGTAACAACTGAAATCGTGACTCATCTGACCACGCCAGAGTGTTCCACTGGTTTAGGGACCAGTCGATATGCTCACGAGCCCATGAGAGTCGCTGAAGGCGATGCCGTGCTGTCAGTAAAGGCACTCGAGTCGGTCTTCTGCAGTCATAGCCCAAAGAAGACTAATTTCGCCAAACAGTAATATCGGACACGTCCCTCGTACGTACCACATTAATTCCAGCAGTTATTTAAAGAAGTGTTGAGTGTCTATTAACATTGACCATTCTACACAGACGTCGGCGGTCTCGGTCGTTAAGTGCAGGTGGTCGCCCACAGCGCTGTCCATGATGGGATGGGATGCCTGAAATTTCCTACTCTCGGCACACTCTTGATACTGTGGATCTCGAAATGTTGAATTCACTAACGATATCCGCAATGGAATGACCCATGCGTCTAGCTCCAACTAGCTCCAACGACCCATGCGTCTAGCTCCACGCTCAAAGTCTGTTAATTCTCGTCGTGCCGCCATAAATCACGAAAAATCTGTTCACATGAATAACTTAAACACAAATGAAAGCTCTGGAAAACGATCTGTGCATTTATACTTTTTCCCTGCGATACTACTGCCATCTGTATATTTGCATATTGCTATCCCATGACTTTTGTCACTTCAGTTTATATTTATATATTTATATGTATTTTTCACAGTATATATATATATATATATATATATATATATACTGTGGGTACACTTGAAAATCCACAATTAGAAATAAAACATAATTTAAACAAGTGTTTCAAGAAGAAGGGGGTAAATATCTTCAGATGCCACAAAGAATTAGTCCAATCAGTACCCTGATGTGTAGAGGCCATTATAAAGTGCAAAAGTGATGCAACTAAATACAGGTATTTTCTTTCTATGCTAGACTTGCAAAAATTTCGTTGGTGTATTCTCAATTTTTTGAGGCAAAAATCTGCAAATTTTTATATAAAATGATACTGAAATATTTAATTTTAGAAATTTTTCGTTGAATTTTCTTTGTTTTTATTTTAATTAAACCATTTGTTACGTGTAAAAATAAAATCATGTTTGCAATTCTCGGTAATGTGTTATTTATATTGAAATTTGGATTTATCAAGTAAATGTAAAGTGTGCTGTCAATTGTTTGAATCACTGTTTGGAAAATCTTCTCATCATTACATATAAAAAAATAATATATTTCAAATTAAGATGCAAAATTAAACCAAAAATGCATTTTATTCTTCTGCCACTTTTTGTTTTAAAGTTTGGTCGAAGTTTTAAAAGAGTGCTTATAAAGTTTCCAAAAAGTCGTTAAAGAATAATAATAAAAGAAAGAACAAAGAAGTAAGCTGTATATTACAAGAAAGCGGTAATTAAAACTGAAAACGTTTTCGAAAAAAAAAAATAGGTTCGTAATTCTTTTTGGATATACTTTAAATATTTGAAAATAAGACACCAAAAGATAAATTAGTAGAGCTAACTGAAGATGACGTCACTTCATAGAAATGACGAACATATTCACTGAAGTAGGCTCAAAGAAGTCTGAAAAGAGAATATTCAACAAATTTCAAAGTTTTATTTTCCCTCTTCACTCTGATTTCTCTTTAAACATTTCGCATACCTATAAAATAGTAAAAAAGCATTCATCAAAATAATAATGGCTATTTCTTAATATTACCAAATTTTTAAAAGACTTATTTAAGTTTCAATGAATAGAATCAGTTTGCCTAGAAATGAAATAAATTTCCCTTTCACTCGATCTCAACGATTGTTAAAATCGGAAAACTTAATGAATATCCATTTCATTGCCCTGGATTAAAAGCAGAAACATTGACCTTCATTTCCCAAAATATCTCTGGGATTTCAATCCTGTGGCTTCGTCCTAATACTATGAAGGGAACTCTCCAGTTGAAGTCGTAGCTCCCGGCAACAGAACTCCCTTTCCTTTTAGAAAGTTGCTGCTATTCCAAGAACTTTTGGAACATGTAATGTCTTCATGAATTTTTCATTAGCAAGAGTCTGGTATTCTTATAGCTATTAAGTGAAGTAAAATTTCTATTTTTTGACATAGCATGTTGGCCACTTTTCTCTTCAAATTAAACTATACTTCTTGAATTTTATAATAATAAAAAATGTAACTACCATGATATTGTTGACAGAGCGAGTATTTATGAGGATAATATTAGATTGTTGGAAAGTTCATTTGTTGAATTCATGCATTATTAATTGAAAGCATAAAAAAGGGAAACTTGAGATAATGTTACATGCAAAGGTAAGCCTAAATAAAAAAAACTAAATCTATTCTCTGCCTTGACCTCTTACATAGTTGTACAGAACTAAATATCATTCAGAAATGGTAATATAAATGATTATTGATTTTGCTAAACTTAATTGTTAGATTTTAAAAAGTTTCATTTGAGAAACGAAAAAGGGTACCTAATTAGGCGAACATGTGTCAAATGTTCGGATTGATGTCTTTCTGTTTGTTTGAATCCGAAGATCAATCATTGGAAAGATTATTGTCATCACCAGAGTAAGCTCTCAAACTCTTTCAGTGCTGCAATACCCTAGACGCCCGTTCCACGAAATGACGACAGCTGCCCTGGAACTGTGGGCTTAATAGTTTGAATTTTTGATCAGAAACCACAAAATTTACATCCAAAACCTTGCCTATAAATAGTATCATATTGATGCTTCATTTTTTTCAAATAGAATCGAATCATTACAAAAAGAAAACAAAATAGATAAATGCTAAAGGATCCGAAATCCATTGACTTTATCCTGACTTTTTAAAATAATTTGCATTTAAAACATCAATTATTTTATAAAGACTATTCATTTAAATTTAAATCAATTAACTTTAAACTTTCGGACAGTAGTCAACAGCATTCATTCATTCTCCCTTTTTAAGTTCTGTATATTATTATTATTGATTTATAATTGAAAAAAAATTCAAAGTTTCCTAATTTGAAAATAGTTATCGTAGTCTCCTCGAAACTTTTTCGCATACTTTCTGATAAAGGTCTTATCCCTCACCTTCAGCATAAAACTTTAGACCTGGAGACCCCTAATCCTTGAATGTCACAATCGAACAACACAAGCTTGCATGCCATATTTCTTATTGCAATCTTCAAAAAAAGAACTTTTCAGTAAAATTCTGAACAATATTTCTTATTCCGCTCTACAAAAAAAGGAGTTTCCAACAAAATTCTATACAACATTTTTTATTCACTCTACAAAAGAATTTCGAAAAAAGCTCTAAAAATATTTATTTTTCTATTCTCGAAAAGAAAAAGTTGCCCAAAATTATTCTGAAGAATATTTTTTATTCCACTATACAAAAGAGGCAGTTGTCGAACAAAATTCTAAGTTGTCCAAAAACTCTTGAGATAAGTATTCTGAAGAGTACTTTTTATTCCACTCTACAAAAGAAGTTGTCCAACAAAATTCTAAAAAATATTTCTTATTGCGCAGTCTAAAAGAAGAAGTTGTCCAAAAATAATCTGAAAAGTACTTCTTTTAATCAACAAAAGAAGGAATTGTCCAACAAAATTCTAAAAAAATTGTTTCTTGTTTCACTCTCTAAAACAGTTTGTGCAAAAAGGATTTTAAAGAGTATTTCTTATTACACTCTAAAAAAAGATATGTCCATAAATATTATAAAGATTATTTTTTATTCCACTATACAAAATAAGGAGAAGTCCAATAAAAATCTAAAAAAAAACATTTCTTAATTCACTCTCTAAAAATTTGTTAAAAAATTTGAAGCGCATTTGTTATTCCACTCTCTAACATAAGAAGGAGTTGTCCAACAAAATTCAGAAAATTATTTCTTATTTCACTCTTCAAAAAATCCTGAAATATATATATTTGGCATGATTTTAATACTTTTAGTGAATCTATCGTTTGAATATTTTTAGTATATCTTCTTTCTCGTGTAAATAAAACCAAAATTTAAAATATAACAACAGCTGCATTCGTAAGATCACTTGTCTAGTTTCTTTGATTAAAGTCGCTTTGTTTATAAGTAATTGCGTTAATCTGAATTTAAAAATATGGACCGACATATGGTTACATCTTTGACAGATTGGGCTCAATATTACTTAAGAATCTGCACTTTTAAACACCAAAGCTCCGTACAAACTTTATTTATTTGCGATTAACATTTTTTTAGTTGTCTATTTCATTTGTACTTGAGCAACCAGACAAACGAACTTCTTGAGAACAAATTTCTTTCAAATTTGAGAAACTTATAGCAGATTATTATTTGAAAAATTATAGCAGATAGATGAAGAGATAAACATACTGCTAAAGATATATTTTCCAAGCTGAGGCAGAACTAAAACATGAAGATTCTTCAAAATCTCGCTTTCGAATTTTTTTCATGATTATAATACTCCCTTCATACTTCGTATACGATAAAATAAAAGTGTTCCATCCTGAAAATGATTAGAATATATCGATATGAAATGTAGCCCCTAAAATGGTTAGAATTTATTTTTATTTTCTTATACTTTCTAATTCTTTTGAATTTAAATTTTGTTTTTATTACATACTCCATACAAAACTAATTCTCTACGAAGAAAGCCACAACTAATTTTTTTTTAATTTTTCTATAATCAAAGTTTATTTAAAACTGCAAATAAAACTATTCAATTAAAATTTATAAACAAATCTGGGCGAGTGGGGTAGAGTAGGTAGGAAAAAATTTCTGAATTAATTGCACCAAAAAGTTTTAGTCAATTACAGTATTGTATCGTAAATTGTTTTTGTTGTTGTTGTTGTTGTTCCTCTATTTTCCAATTCAGTGTTTTAGATTCCGAAAAAAAGGGACATTGAAAAAAAATGTGAGGATTAAATACTATTTAACGGCATTCAGTGTTGCCATTTAGTGAGAGTAATTTAAAATTATAATCGATGGGGAAATAATTCAAATTTTAATCCATCCAATTAGTCAAACCATAAAGAATAACCATTGTTTCTTTATAAAAAAATTTATTCAAAATATGAATTTAAAGCATGGTGATTTTTATATTCTTTATCAATTAACTTACAAAAAATGTCGCTCTTTTTAAAATCTCAATTCGAATTTAAAAAATTAAATTAATCAGTCTTTATCTGATATTCGTCCAATCAGCATAAACTGTCTTCAAATAAGAATACACCTTCAAATAAGAATGATTTTCCCACATCCGACGCAGTTTTAAAAAATGTGTAACAAATACATTTCGAATCAAGCTATTCCATTCTTCGGAATGTCATTTTGTCAAACTCCAGACGACTTTTATTCTACAAACTTCAGACGATAAGAATGACCCATTTTAGCAGAGAATAAACAATAAAGCTCTTCCGTGTTTACATCTGCTGATCCATGAAGCGGCTTTTCAGGAAGAGGATGCAGAACTTTTGTCCGACAAAAATCTCCTCTTGAAGATCGGAATGAGAAATATTCTTCCAGACAGAAAGCCCTAGAGATTGCCTCTTCACCAACAGCTTCCTTTTCTAGAAATAAACACCATTGAAAATGGAACCAAAACTATAAGTATCTATGGAACAAATGAAAGAGCAGAAAGAGGATTCTATTTATCTTTTCCCTTCCTCAGTTACTGTACTTGTCGGAGGTTTCCAGAGGAAAAGTTAAAGGAACATATTTCTTTGTAACTGTTTTCTTGCTGAAACTTTTGTGCAATCGGATCACTTGGAAAGTTTTATAAACTTTAATTCAAGACAGCCTTTGGAGGCCGGATTAAGGAAGGGTTTGTATTTGAATGGAAAGAGACGGTGAAAATCCAAGTTAAGTTTCTTTTTTAAACTTCAGCTGTGTGTGTGTTCTTAGAATATTTAGTCTAAAGAATATTCTCAGAATGAGTGATACTAATGCGAAATTGTGATTTTATTTTAGATTCAAAATTAGCGGTATAGAAGCAATTTGAAGGCAGTAAATAAAAGTATGACCATTCTTATACGTTAATAATTTTCTAAGTTATGTTAATCATTTTTCTATTCTTATTATTAGCTCACACTCTTCTTACATATATTTATATATCTCGTTCAAATTTTCAATTGTTAATAAAATGTTTTTTATTCATCTACTTACGTTCTAATACATTTTTCAAACTCTTAGTGGATGACACTCGATGTTAATACAGTTTTTTCACTTATTAATTCATTAATTATATTGAAACCCTTAATAATTAATGCTTAACCTTAGTATTAGTGCTTTGTATTTTAAATAGAGTTTTAGCATTTTGTAACGAAAATTGAAGTCGGAAAGACAATAAATAGCTCAATCGGCAAAATGCGAGGATTTCAGTATTATTTTACGTGAATGTGAAGAATGCGATCTAATTTCCTGCGAAAATCCCTCATATTTTATGAATTGTTTATATTAATTTTAACTATTAAATAAAAAGTAACTAAAATAAAAAATTTCTTTGTCAACCTAAATAGGAACTGACTTTAAATTTTTTTATGTAACTTGTTGGATCTGTGTCTTAGGTTTTCACTGTCTTGTATTCGAAATATTGAAAAAAATGTAATTTTCAAGAAATTCGAAAACGAGATTTTGAAAAAATATTTCCTTTTTAAATATACATGTATACTGACAACACATTTTTGCTATCCTATTTGTCTGTCTGCCCATCTGTATGCATTCATGTGATAAAGATAACTCGAAAACATTTCGGACTAGACGAATAATATTGGATATGCGGTCTTTACATCAAATTTATATATTTCAGTCAAATTTTGAGTAAAATTTATTCATATAAAATCTATCTACATTTAAATATAAATCAACGCAATACCAACAAAACGCCGAGAGCTAGATGAATAAAATTTGGTGAACGTATTTAACATCCACCGGGTAAAAATTTATTGAATTTTCAACTAAATCTAAAGACGGGTTAAATGTCTGTTAGTCTGTACCTTTAGAAGCGTGTACACACATTAATTTAAAAACCGTGACTCAAATACATCGAATATAGTAAATAATTCTGTAACAGCAATTATAGTTTTGTGTCCAATTTTAATTTGAGTCTGTTGGGGGAAAATGCATATAAAACAAAAAAATCATCATTAATTTGCACTAGCAGTACCCATACGACGTTGCAAATGGCATAGCATCCAAGAAGAAAAATTAGCTTTAAACTTAAGTCTGGCCTCCACAATATGATATTGGCATATTACGCAACATCAAACAAACATAAAAATCCTATTTAAAATGATCAAAAATAACTACAAAAAATTTTTTACAGCATACATCCAGAAATATTTATACCATTGCAAAGATAAAAATGTATGTCCGTAGACAAAACACAAGCGATCACTTCGTTCCTCAGGAGATTCATTCAGCGTCCCTAATTCAGTTGCAGTGCTATTTAAAGAAAGGCGATTATTTCACTCATCAAAAGACTGTCCTTCCTTTAGTGTGGACATTATTTCTCTGGTATTCGCCAAATTGAACGTTTCTTTCCTCAGCATTTTCCTTATCGAGCAATAAACGAAGTTTTTTGGCATTTCATGCTTTTCTGTCAAGGTTGAATTTACTTCTTTTGGTCATAATGAGATTTCAATAGATGTTTAAAATCAGACGTAAATAAAGAAGTGTATCGGATATGCATACAACTGCTCTTGCTATTTGGATATGAAAAGTTTGGGATTTTCACTCATACGTGTTTAAGTTAAAATCGTAATTAAAAAAACTCCCCTTTTTATTTTGATATTACTTTAATGTACTAAATCCTTCCCAAATAAATGCTATACAAAATGGTATAAATATCTCCAATATCCGTTCACTGTTTCTCGAGCTTTTGTGTTTCAAACATACAGACGCTTTCAGGAGACCATTTTATACAATGTATAGATATTCTAGGAAATTTTAAGGAGACCACACCCATTGGTTTTGTACACTATATGATATTTTAACTACTAAGAGCGCACTGATTTCTGAGTAGTCCTGCTGTTAGAAATGGCTCATCCCAGACTGGAGGTTAAATATCTGATGTTGGACAACTCTTCCTTTTGAAGGGTGGAATGAGAAAACTTCTTCGGAATGGAACCATCGAGATTCAAACTTCAATAGTTCCCTCTCTTCTTGGAAAATAGAGACCTTTGAAAACGAAACTCAGACAATAAACAATGATAGAATCAGTGACGAGACGGAAACGGATTCCTTTTATGCTTTTTCCGCCCTCTATTTCAATCGTAGGTTCAGTTAGAAGATTTCGATTGAAAAAGATATTTCTGTGCATTGCCGTCTTGCTGAGAACTTCATCTAACATAAGGGCTTTGAAGACTTCACTAACAAAGGGAAGATAATCCTGCAGGTAAAATTATGGAAGCGGATTCAAAGATGAAAATGTATATTTGTGTCCTTTAAAATGACAGCTGGTTCTCCTATGATTGAGAGAAGAGAATCTTGCGAAAATGAAATTTATCGAACTCAAACTAGATATTAGCTCGGCTCGATGTTGATGGTCTTTGAAAATTTCATTGGAATTAAAAGGAAAAAAGTTTCTGCCTTTAAACTTGAGGTGGATGCGGATTGAACAAGCAATAGGAGGGTTTGCAGACGAGTAACATATCCATTGCCCCAAAAGTGCACTTCTCTCCGAGGAATGTTCTCTGGCTTATAAAGCTTTCACCCCATACTCTCCCACCTGTGAGTCGGTGGTTAGACGAATGATACAATTGCACCAAGCGTATGGCGGGCAGGTGATTTGATGTTTCACTGTGTATTTTAATACACTTGTGGAATTTTGTTGCACGTAGAGGGCGCCACAATAGATGTACGAAGCTGCGTATGGAGGTATGGAGGATTCTGATTCAAGGACGCTGATCACACTATTAAAGGTCACTATTAAAGGAAATGCGGATTGACTTTGGCCCAAATTCGAAATCTGAGGGATTGTAGCCGAGTTATAGATCCGTTGGATCAGAAGTGCACTTCAGCTCGAGAGAGAGAAACGGAGATTAAATGTTTTTAACAACTAAATAAGGTTATTTTCATTTTAAGGGAATGTAAAAAATTTTGTCGTATATATAATATTCTTAAACGTTATTGAAAAGTAATTTCTTTCTTATTTAAATATAAACGAAAAATTTAATAAAAATTATGATCAACCTTTTTTCTAATGAATGCGCCTTGGAATCCTCGAGTTTTGTGTAATCTGCATTTTATGACATTATTACAATACTCAAAGTATAAAACTCGTCCAATAAGGATTCCCTGTTTCATTTTATAAATGATAATCATATTTCTTCTTTTCTGATTATAAAGCTAATGATATAAAATAATAAATAATAGAATAGAACCCCTGTTTCTGTACTAACTGGTGATTTTAAGGAAATTAATGCAAGATTTAAATACATAGAAATGAAAGAAACATATCAACATGCATTTTAAGTAAATGTATAATAGAAATCTCGACTTTAAATCTCTTGAATTTAGAAATAATTAATATAATTAAAATAAATTTTTAAAAAAATTAAAATCTGCTTTCTCAAATTTCAAGCTATTTTGTAGAAACATTATTATCAAAACATTGCTTATATTAATTATTTTCAGTCATTAACCAATTTAAAAAGGTTTGAAATTATCATGTTACTATCAAAATTCGTATGCTTCGACATATTGAAAATCATGAACTTGGCGGACATTCGTGACAAGTAGTAACTTTTTGTTGGTGAAAAGTCACCAAATGTGACAACCTTCTTTACCATTTACTAATAACCCTAAATATAGAAAATTGAAAATCTTTAACCTATACAGCATCCTGTTCTCAAAAGATAAAAACATTTTAATGACAAAAGAAACATAACATCGTTTCTATTTATTTTAACCTTTAAATTACAAATTAAATTTCTATTTTTAAATGATTTTTTGGTCAATAAATCGCTAATTGCGATAGACTTTTGCACTATTTTATGATCACTCTAAAGGTGAAAAATTGATACCTCAAAAGCGTTAAATTGGACATTTGTTACCAATGCACTTTGTGGCTTCAGAAACCTCACACCGAAACCACAATCATGTTCTCAACGGATAATAAATAGATGTTAGAACTTTAATTAAAAATTTTAAGTTTTAGCCACTAAATTTTCAAAATTATTATTTATTTATTTATTTATTTCATTTCCTAGAGAACAGGAAAAATTAAATCAGTACAGATATTCTCTGGTAGCGCCAAAATTATCATTCACGGACTTCAAAGATTTAACCTGCTTAATCTTCCAACATTCGATTTTGGTCTAATGAATGGCATACACCCTCTTCCCATCTTCTCTTCAATTTCTAGCATTATCTCAAGGAGAAATCTCAAATTTTAGAGAGTAAAACCTCTTTGCAATTTCAAAACGTACAGATGTACTGTGTTTACTGAAAACAAACTAGGAAACTGCTGTCCTGTGAAACGCTTTATCCAAAACAGGAACAGTTAGATCTTTTGTTGGACAGCCCTTCTTTTCAGTAAATGGAATAAAGAATGAAATGCTCTTTCGGACCGCTCGAAATTTCTCCGATTCTTTCCCTTTCTTAAAATGGAGGGCTATTGAAAAGGAAACACAAAAGATTGAGCAGCTGGAGAACAATGAAGTGACTAAAAATGGATATCTCTGAAGTCTTTCCGTCCTCAAGCAGACTGAACTGAAACACTTTTGCAAAAAAAAAAAATAATGGAAATATATTACTTCGAAATTGTTCTATTGCTAACAGTTTCCTACATTTTAATCGCTTTGAAATAATTTTTAAAGACTCATGGTCGTGGGAATTGTCAAGGTCAATTTTTTTTAAAAAAAACAGTCTTTAAAGTCTAAAAAAAGAGGGTTAAAGTCTGAAAGGGAAGAAAAGTTTAAAGGCAGTTAAGGTAAATGTTTCTTTTAATGATAGATTATTCTTCTGTAGTTGCTGCAAAGAATATTATGACAATAAATGTTGGCTTTTTTTAATAATGGCTGAATTTGATTTTACTGCTGATGAAAAGATGGTAGTGTATAAATATTTGGGACAAGCAAACAAGAAATTCTTATGTCTGTAATGAATAACGCATAGAGAAAAAAGTGAAACCATTTTTTATATATTTGTTTTTATATGAATTATGAATTCGCATCATGTCAAACAACCATATTAATATCTACCTATATAAATATATATATTCATAAATAGCATAAAATGAAGTCTCTTGAAAGCGTAACTATGTTGAACCACAAAAGCACGGAAAATAGCTAAAGGATATAGGAGATATTTATACCGTTTTGAAGGGCATTTATTGGGGAAGGTTTTAGTAAACAATAAAATCATATCAAAATACAATTGCGAATTCACTTTATCCGCGCATGCGTGAAAACCTCAAACTGTGCATGTGCAAATAGTAAGAACTGTATCGCACAAGAATATGAACAAAGAAATGTATCGCACATGCGATACATTTCTTTGTTTGTCTCATTTTGAACAGTGATTCAAATCTCATTATGCCCCCCCAAAAGGAATTCCAAACATGACGGGAACGTATTAAATGCTAAAAAGCCTTGTTTGTCGTGTGATAAAGAAAAGGAAGAGGAAAGAAACGTTCGGTTAACAAATAACAGAGAAATAAAGTTTACACTTAGAGAAGGAAATTCTTCTGATGAGCGAAATAAAAGTCTTTCTTTAAATCGCACTGCAAACGAATTGTGCAAACAGAAGGAATCTCCTGAGGAGCGAAATGATCGCCTGTGTTTTGTCCCAGGACATATCATATTTCTAGCTTTTTAAAAGCCGAAATATTTCCGACTGTGTGCTATAAAAAATTACTATGTAGTGCTAATTCTCTAAAGATGCTGTGTGTGTGTGTGTGTCTGTGTGTGTGTTTGTGTGTGTGTGTGTTTGTGTGTGTGTGTGTGTGTGTGTGTGTGTGTGTGTGTGTGTGTGTG
>JAOUZG010046253.1:0-30570 GCA_026289955.1 Argiope argentata | reverse complement strand
TATATATATATATATATATATATATATGTGTGTGTTTGTGTATATATAATATGTGTATATGTATATGTGTGTGTGTGTAATCTTGTTCAAATTTTCAATCATTAATAAAATAATTTCAATTCATCCAATCAAGTTCAAGTAATTTTTTTAACATTTAGTGGATGACATTTGACGATAAAATTTTTTTTCGAATATTAATTCAAATATTTTTATTAATTAATTAAAAACTTACTTTCTCGCTTTTATAATCGTTCTTTATAGTAGTTGTAAATGTTAGATCGGATTAGTCTGGTCGGTAGGGCGTAGGAATCTCAGCCCTTCTGCTGCAAGTTCGGACCTGGTCGCAAAGTTCTGCATGTCGGGAGTTATACATTAGGGGTACTGAGTCGATTATTCGGGTGCTGAGGGGTCTATACCCTGAGAAACTACTGCACCCTTCCTTCCATTGTAAAGTGGAATGCGAGAACAAAATTATAGTTATTTAATAAAAAGCAACTAAAATGAAAAAAAATTCCTAACTTCCTAAATTTTTCCTATATTCAAAGTAGAAATTGATTTTTTAAAAAATTCTTATATTAATTGTTTATATTGAAATCTGCGGTTTTAAATTTTATGTATTTATAGGGTTTTTTTTTTTTTTTTTTTTTTTTTTTACAGCTGGCCCACCTCCCGTACCTGCAGCAGTACGTATATCTATTTTTTCGCTCTCTAAAATGCGATAGTTACAATATTTGTTTTATGTTTTTTGTAGAGCTCTTATATACCTCTCGAAAAAAATCTTTGACATCGTTCTGGGATCAATCGGTTATTTCAGTAATTTATTGCTACAGGAAGTTCTCAGATGCCCTATAAAATGTGAGCCGTTCTCTTGGATCAGTAGCTGCATTTACCGATTTTTTTCTTCATAAAGAATTGCTTTATTTGTAATGCATCTTGAAAAACTAGTAGTGAAAATGAATTTTTTTTCCTAAATCGATTGCTAGATTATGGAACGAGCACTTTTATAGAATGACAACATCAATAAGCTTCACAATTTTAAAGAATCATTAATTTTATGTGTCATTCAAATTAGGTTAAGAACTGAGAATCCTTTCTTTTGCATAGACATTCTTATGCTCGTAATTAATCTTTCTACTGTTAGTCATTTACAGAAGCGAGGAGAAGCCGACTGTTACTCGATCCGATTATTTTAGAGAACTCGTTCGTTTTTTTCACAAACGGTGTCCATCAAAATTTGAGTCGGTGAAAAATTGCTAAAGCTGAAAAGTGTCCAGCTCTCTGAATGTTTGAATTCTGAATGCCTAACATTCAACTTTTAATACCGCTTATATAATGTACTCAGTTGTTTTATTACTGCATTTTCTTTTTCTTTTCAAATTAAATTACACTATAGTTATTAATAAACTGTAAGTTATCATGTAGTCCCCTCTTGCTGAAGATTTTGACCAATCAACTTTCGCTAAAAAAGATCAAATTTAAGATTTTTAGATGATACTAACAGTCGATGTTTCAAGTTTGAGATGAGAATAAAATAACCACAATGTCGCTTCAGATAAACACAAAATCAGTTCATGCAATTCTTCCAAAATATAGGCTGAAATAATTTAGATTATAGTTGAAAGGAACTGTCCTGTTTTTTACTATAAAAATTTCTGAATTAAAGTAAAACAATTATTTTAAACGCAAACCATTTTTTTATAACTTCAATTCGTTTATTTATAGTTCATCTGTTGATACAACCATCTGCATATAAAACCTATTCTATTTATATTTGCACCCTTTTATAAGTGTGAAACACATTTTCCCGATTTTTTTAATGAATCCATTTATTTCTTTGGGTCCATCTTTATATCAAACAAGATTTCTATATTTGAGAACTGCAATAAAACAAAAATAGAGTTCATATATCAGGCATATGTGTGCAATTTTATAGCTTTGTCTCCACTTTCCATATTTCTAATGGATTCAAAAATTTCAGGTTTTCATGAATCTGAGGGAGGAGAATGCGATCCTCAATTGCGATCTGAAGGAGGTGAGAAAGGCCCTCGAGGAGGCGGCAGAAGTACGTGCCGAGTTGATGAGGAGGGTGGACGAACTGGAAAATAGTCTCCGAGCAGAGAGGGAGGTGAGTGTAGATTTTGAATTTCATTTTTGGAAAGGAAGAAAAAAATTAACTTTGTTGAGAAAGGTGCTAACACACGATAACGCTAACGTTGAATATCGTCTTCGAAACTAACGAGTGTTTTAAAAATTACAAAAAAAAAATCTTTGTTGTTTAAAAAGAAGAATAAAGAAAAAAACCTTTAGTTTAGAGGTTTAACGAATGATTTGCTTGAAACTTCGTTTATAATTGGAAAAATGTAGTTCGTTGAAGGGGAATCGTTTTGCAATGTGTGAGGCATTAACACAAGTATAGAAATTTTCTGAATAGAAATTTTTCTACATCAGGAGTTGCAGAACATTATACCAAATTTGAACAGATAAGGATTGTATTTCAATGAGACATTTTATAAGAAAATTCTACCAAAGATTATGAGAAAATGGCTTTTAAAAATAGATGCGTTTTAATGCTGTTTTGAAAATGCAAATATAAGAATCAGTGTTACGTCCGATCAGTGTTACGTCCGACAAATTTCGCGTCACAGTCCTATCGAACACGTCCCTCGTACGTCCCACATTGATTCCTGCAGTTATTTGACGAAGTGTTGTGTGTCTATTAACATTGACCATTCTACACAGACGTCGGCGCTCTCGGTCGTTTAGTGCAGCTGGTCGCCCACTGCGATGTCCATGATGGGATGTGATGCCTGGAATTTCATACTTACGGCACACTCTTGATACTGTGGATCTCGGAATGTTGAATTCACAAACGATATCCGCAATGAAATGACCCATGCGTCTAGCTCCAACCAATATTCCACGTTCAAAGTCTGTCAATTCTCGTTGTGCCGCCATAAATCACGAAAACCCTGTTCACATGAATAACTTGAACAGAAATGAAAGCTCTGGAAAACGAACTGCGCATTTATAGTTTTTCGCTGCGATACTACTGCCATCTGTATATTTGCATATTGCTGTCCCATGACTTTTGTCACTTCAGTGTATATTTATGACTGAATATGCAATACGAAGGCATTGTATTTAACACACTTATTTTCTTTTTCCAAAAATGCAAAAAGTATTTTAAAAAAGCCGACAAAGGAAAATTTGGGCCTAAGTAACTGAACATTTAAAATTATACATTTAATGCATTAAATATTCATAGTTTAAAAATACTCCAATGATAATACTAATCGCAAATTTTTAAATGATTTCGCATTTCACAAAATTAAGATCCTGAAATTTTAGTATTTTCAGAACAAAATAGCTCATTTTCTTAATCAAACCAACAAAAATGAGCAATGAAACAGACAATTTATTTCAAATTATGAAAATATTTAAGCTTAAGTCAAAAATTGCACAATTTTAAAAATTAGTGGCATTAAAATGTTCATAGTCCAATTCGTTTAAATCGCAAAAGAGCGGGACTTTTTTATATATAAAAGATTAATGTGCCAAGAATATTTTATTAAACATTATCAAGTACCCGACACGTGGTTACCACAGATAAAAGAACTTTCATAAATATCGTTTGAAATTCGAAATAGCTGTCTTCTTAATTAGAAATGAAAGAACGAATGATTTTTATTTTCTTAACGGGAATGAATACATTCATTGAAATTTAAGGATAGGATTTTTTTTAAAAATATAACCATTTTTTCCATTAATATATTTCGCAGAAAATTAAATTGCTCCTGCACGAGGAGAAGCAAAAAATTATTTTCTATCGAAGGATAGTCATCCCACTGACAAAGTTTAAATTTAAAAACGTTTAGTATTATTGCAAGTTAAAACTAGAAAATATTTGATAATGTATCTGTAAGAAAAAAAATAGGAAATACTATATTTTCTAAAAAATAAATGTTAGAAGATGACCTTTTAAAATAACCACATCATTATAACTAAATGAAGATCGCTATGTGGTACACACATTCGATTACCAAGTATGTACAACATTCCAATATGAACCAACTTTGATAGCTTTAAATCAACTGGCCTGGCCTGTAGAACATACACGCACTTTTTTAAATAAATAAAGGTGAGCGTAAGTGTTTAAAAGTTTTTTTTAACTCTAGCTCCGAGATAACAAACTATACGTAACGAACAAAAATACAGTTGCACTGTTGAGTACCGATTATGCAACTCAATTGATTATAATTCAAATTACCGAGGTTTAAAAGCCTCTGGTACAATTAAAAGAAGATAATCGCAAGATAAAATATTCTGAATTAATGCGTCACGAAAATAATAACTGGATCACAGCAATTGTTTCGGTCTTTGTGTACAAGTTTAGTGCTCATTATGCCGATTGTAATGGCATATCAATGATGCTCGATCTTCTCAACTTGGAAATTTAAAGATAAACTAATAATACTAACAGAAATCCAATGGCGTTTCATACTTAGCTGTGTGGTATTTCCTCCAGAATGTGTAATCGCAATAAAAGGATCATAAATTATCAAACGAAATTATGCTAGTTTACACGTGTCTTCCGACTGCGTATAGAGGAATTTTTTTTTTAATTTATCGATACTTTATTCGAACTCTCCAGACCAAATGTTTAACCAACAGTTAATAAATTTGGTAGATGTTTATCTTGGAGGTCGGATATGTGCTTCTCCAAGGGATTTTCTTAATTTTTTTAAATTTTAATTTTAAGTAATTAAAAATTAGGGGGACATTTTGCCTTTTTTATTACAAAATTTCCGAGCATATATTTATATGAAGTATTATATTTAACAAATATTATTTTGTATATAATTTTTATGCGAAGATGAAGTTGAAAAATTCATCTTTTTAATAATATCAAAATTTTAATTTATAAAAAACAATATTCTACTTTTAAAGCAATTTTTGGAAATTTTTTTGACCATATTTTTCAACAATTTATTTCTCGCAAAATAAAAATAATAAAATGTTAAGTGTGCAAACGCTTTAGGCAGGTATGGGGAAAAATTAACTTTTAACAGGGTAATGCATTGACAAAAACTAAAAAATTAAAGCTATAAAAATTGCAATTTACAGCACTTGTCGGTAAGAAATGAAATAAATACGAAACGCGGTATATTATATATATATATATATATTCTTCTGTGCGTGCGTGTGTATGTGACTGAACTAATAAATGGCTGGACCGATTTTAATGAAATGTTTCGAGTGTTTTCAACTGGATTCGAGAATAGTTTAGATTCACAAAAAGTTTAATTAGAATTCTAATTAAAATGTACTAATTTTGCTTAGTTTTTTTCAATAACTTCCGAAAATATCACACATAAAAGATTTTTAAATCAAATTAAAATTCAAATCATTATCTTTTTAATGATATCATTTTTTATTCATAATGAAATTTTAAATATTTTAGTACTATTGTTCAATAATTCATTTCAAATTCAATAATAATTTAATCAGCACGAACATGGCTAAAATTTGTCTTTTATCAGCTGCCATCGCGTTGGCAAAAACTCTGTGGGAAAAATAATTATTCCTGCCATTTAAATCTAGAAAATGTCCTTTTTAGAACTTGATTATATAAGAATAAAGAAATATAATATTCCTAAAACAATAAAAGCAAGATTAAGATTTTTATATCTATATTATTTATTCAATAAATCAACTTAATGCAAGCAATCGTGGTCTAATTCATGCAGAATATCTATTCAAATCCGTACTCAACGGCCAATATGTAAATCTTCAGTAATAGATATAAATACTGTTTAGTACCATAATTAAAATGGCCTAAATGATATGAATAACTACATTTTATATAATTTGGGCCAATAAATGCTCTGATGAATGAAGAATTAAAAAAAAATTGATACTCTACTCTGCGAGTCATATTTAATTAAAAAAATTTAAATCACTAATATTTTAAATAGGAAAAGTTGCACTTCAATGAACTAAACTAGTCATTAAAATTGACTGATTTATGAAAATCTGAATCTCACTATTCAATAAAAACGTACAGTTTTAGACCTATTCATCCAACATTTAAGCAAAATAAATATTTTGGAAAAATAACTGCCTGGAATTTCCCCTAGACATAAATGAATGTGTTTTTCTCATGTGTGTGTCTGTATTTTGACGCTCTACAGAGCAGACCATATAATCTAGAGCTACTTAACTAGGAACATGTATATTTGGAGGTTAAAAATGTATACATCGGAAAAATTTATTTGAAATTTCCATTAATTAAAATTGAACTAAATATTGGCATTTTTTCGTGATGAAAACCAAAAAAATTGAAGCAAAAAAAATTGTTTAGGAAATTATTTTTCGTTTTTAAATTACAGTAATGTTTTAATAATGAAAAAAATAATTCTGTGTCATGTTAAATTGAGTCAATAAATGCTGAATTACAAATCTAACATTTGTACATTTTTCCTCTGCCCTGCGAATCATATCTAACAAAATATTATTGAGAATCTAATATCTTTAATAGAAAAGATTTTTCACTCCAGTAAAGTGCATCAATCTCTAAAGCTGCCCGATTTATGAAAGTTTCAATATCCATATTCTATATAAAGGACCGATATAAGATTACTTTATCGACCTTTTCAAAGGTGGTAACCACCTTATTTGATTTCTCAAGCGTGATTGACCTAAATTATGAAAATGTCAATACTTCTGATATTGTAATATTCAAAACTTAATAACTGATCCGATTTCAACGCAAAAGATATAAAAATTTATTTATTTAAAAGTTGCAGAGTTAAGAAAATTCGTCATTGAGATTACTTTGGACAACGGGACTACTTAAAATTAAAAATTAAAATATTAATAATAGCATATATATACTATTAAAAATGAAACTAAAAGCCGAATTCTAAGATGAATCCCTGGAAATTTCGAATAATTTTTTGATTCCTTATAAATTATGCAAATTATTTCAATTCTCATACCTTTTATTTAAAGACAAGCCTAGATTAAATAAAAAAGGGTCTCATAAATGAAGTTTTATCACTTCCAAATCTATTTAATTTTAATTTTATGGCATGGGAAGAAAGAGAGAAATGGGAAGTACAATGAACAGAACATCTTTAAGACCTACACAATTGATAGAAGTAAATTATATGACTATCAGAATTTGAAGTTTAAAAATATTTTGACGAAACACCTGTCATGAGAACAAGTTACTTACAATATTAATTGAACATTTTAGAGGTCATTAATACTGCCGAACCGGCTAGTCTTCTATAAGAAGTAAAAGTGCGAAAACATATTCTGTGATGTTTATCATTAATTCTATAACTCAGTTTTGTTTAATCAAAATATATTTTAATACATAAAGAGTATCCGCTCTAATTCCAAAAACTTTATTAATTTGCTATATATGAGACAAAAATGTCCTAAATGATATATTTATTTATATTTTATGCAGTGTTACTGAATATTATTTATAAGAATGGAGGACTATATTAAACTGAGACATAATTGTTTTCTGAACTACGTTTATAAATTCAAATAAAATATTATTTACCGTAATTAAATCTTTTAAAAGTGAAACTGACTTTTATTTTAAACCAGAAAACTTCGTATTTAACAATTCTTGGAAATATTTGTATACATTACTTTTAAAAAACTTATGTCCTCAATCTTACCAGCTGAAATGTTAGATTTTGTGATATTTAATGCGTTAATTCAGAAAAAAGTTTTTGAATTTATAGAGGTTTTGTTAAATTTAATAGAGGTTTTCCTTCAAATTCAAATCTTACGGTAGATAACAGAAGATTACAGATATATTTAATAAAGTCTACGGAATATCGTACAGCTTCCATAATATTATGTACTCAAATAGTATTGGTTACTATCAAAATTTGAAGCTTGAAAATATTTTGTTGAAGAAACTATCAAGACTTCACGACGCATAAAAATTTGATTGAAAAATTTGACATAAATATTTGATTGAATCAAAAACGCTCCTCGTGAATCAACTGGTCGCTTTTTTGTTATTTACTTAAAGAAATTGAAATTTAGAATTATGAAAAGTTCTTTACCTTGAAACTTTTTCAGCTCATTCGTAGACAAAGAAGGTTTGTAAAATGATCCACAAGATGCAATTTTAGGTTTAATGTGTCATCAACAGGTAATTAAGGCAGTCAAATGTATTCCCTCGGGATGAAACAACTGCGCACTGCTAGCACTTTTTCGACGAAATTTTGGCAACTTGGGTATTTTCAGTCTAGAGGCAGCCTCCAATTTCCAGCATTCAAACATCAGTAGTTTCATAAATCAGAATTGAAAAGAAAGAATTAGCAACATATATAACAAATATTGGTGCAGGCGTACGATAAAATACAGTTCAACTCAAAAATATATAACATTTCAAAATTTCTGTATTACTCATCAATTATTAGACTTTAGAAGTGACAGAAAATAATAGCATATCTCATGGTTTTTTTTTCCTTCCTTTACCGGTGGTATTTTTCAGACAGTATTATATTCAGAATAAATAAAAACTTTCAAGGTCTTACACTCTTTCGGGTATGGGTCTTCATACGGTTAATCAAGACAAGACATCGGTTGTCACATCCTAGATATTCAACTTGCAAATACTTTCGTAATTCATAATTTATTATTTCCTACACTTTTTGTTTGATATCTGTAAAATTGTTGATGTCTATATCGATCAATCCTTTTTCTTTTGGAACATCCAACTCATTTGACGATGAGAACTCAAATAAAGATTACAATTTTCTATGGGAAAATAGAAAGGAGATTGTCTACATGTAAACAATACGATGCATTTTGGTTTTATTTCCATTAAGTGCGAATGTGAACTATTTCTTTTGGTTTAATGGGCCCAAAATATTGCAGACATTTACAATTTTCACTAAATTTACAAACCCAATTTGATTTATTTTATGAAATTTTGAATTATTGCATCAACATATCCAAGAATGGACGATAGAGTACCAATCCGAAGATTTCATTCAAAATAAGATAAGTATCTCATGATAAAACTTATATATTCTAATTCCATTCATTTAGCAGCAATTTTCATTTTTAGGTTTCTTAAGTTTGATAAAAAAATTGTAAACTCATCTCAATCACTTCAACAAAATAGAGCGCTGAAACACACAACTTTTTTTAAAAATCGTGAATTACCGTGTATGCTTACGTTCATTCATAAAAAAAACAAGATAAAATAAATTTAAAAAAATTTATACAGCGTCTCATCGATATAATTTGTATTATATCGATATTAAATTATCTTTGAATGGATTAGGCAAGCTATGTTAAAACAAGATGGATGAATCCTGGCAAACCCTTTACTGTATAAATTATATGAATGGTTTTTAAAAACAATACGAAAAAGCTTTATACATTTAAATGGTTAAAAATACATTCAGATTAAATATTTTTTTTAACAAATAGTAAGTTTGTAAATTAGTTAACGACGTAAGAGAGCAAACTACTTTTGTAATTTGATTTTCCCATATGTCGAATTTGCATTTCCAATCATGAAAAATGTCATTAATAGCATATCGTTCAAATTCAATTGCCTAATAAAAGGAATCGCACTTTAAAATTTTAATCTTTATCATATTTATTGAATTTTTGATTCTTTTAATCAGGTAATTTATTTAAATCACATTTGCATGTTGATCGTTTTATACGGACATTTATCTATGAAATTACAGAATGCATTGTTCAAAAACAATTCGTAGGTTTAGGGGATAGTTTAGAAAAAGTGACTATTTTAAAATAGAAAAAAATATCCCTTTATATGGAAGATGACATCAAATAACTTGTTCAGTTCAAACATCACTTGTCTCTGAAATAAAAAAAAACATTTAAAAAGACATTTTTACTTTACCACTCAAATAAAATTATTACTTACTATAATTTGGTTACACAGGAGGATTATAACAGGCATGTAAAATTGGAGAAATTATTATTTGAGTTTTCTTTGCACAAAGGTGGTCTGAATGATTTCAGATAACAAACTTTAATTTAAGTAAATAGAATATCACATTAACTCGGCGGGAGAAGATTGTAACTAAAAAACGGTATTTTGAATCCTCTGTTATAATGAAAATTCTATTTCATTGATAGTAAAGCATTAATAAATTCAAGCTTTAAAAGTTTTTTTCTTCATAAAAATTGATTCAAGATTCAATTGACTCTTAGATTCAAATAATCTGTTTATTAACACAAAATCACTAATTAAAAATAAATTTAAGGATCTTCAAATTTATATTCCATTTTCGAAAAAGCACTGCATCAAAATTTAAATGAAGTATTTAATCTCTTTAAATATAATTATTGTTGTAATCATTTCACTTCGGTATTTAATTATATTTTTGCAGTAATTCGGCTGTATACATTATTACTGCAAAGTACATTCGGCTGTATAATACTGAACCAAATTTAAATTTGTTTAATTTTTTTAAGGATTTCGAGAGGCTTCTTTTAATCTCAAAGAAATTCTTCCCCTTAATGCATGGAATAATTTTATTCGGATATTGAATATATCTAGTTCGTTTTTTTAATTAATTGTGTGCTGATTCTGCACTTTTTGTACAGAAAATTATTTCTAGGAGAAAATATTATATAAATACTTAATTGTGAAATTGAATTAATAAAAAACTTTACTTTCTGCAAACTTTTAGCGACTTCTTCCTGAATTTATTTAATAAACTTTAAAAACTTCAGTGAAAAAAAAATAGCACTTCAAAAATATTCTAGATGTTGGATGAGTATGGAATTTGAAACGAAAGAGATAAAACTTAAATTCGAAAACTTTTAAAAATCACTGAAAATCAAACATACTTTGATACACATATTACAAGAATCTTTCAGCAATGTAATCTTAGGTGTGCCACAGAATATTTTTTTAGTAACGTATGCAGTAATTTAAATAATTATTCAATGAACATTTTCCCAATTCATCATAAAACTGAGTTTAATTTTTAAAAAACATTTAAGCGTTATAAGCAGTATTTTATTTCAATTAATAATTGTATTTGTATAAACAATTATGATTTCTCAATTATCTATAGTCCTCCATTCCTATAAATCATTTTCAGTAAAACTATATCAATAATCTCTTTCAATCTTCGATCAAGCATGAAAGCTATAACATTTTGAATTATTTTATGACAATCAGCCATTTCATCATTTAACATAATTAGATTTTTGTGAAAGTCCAAGAGCTGATCGGCGCATTTTCTTCAATACGATCGGTAATAAGTTATAAAATCGCACATTTTTTAAAAAATTCACAGTACAATCAGTTTTAATTGCAAAATGAGTGGGACTTTTTTATATATAAAAGATTAATGTTCCAAGAATATTTTATTAAATACCAGCGTATACCCGACACGTTTTTGGTACAGAAGAAATAACTTTTTGGAAAAATCGTTTGAAATTCAAAATTTTTGTCTGGTTTAGTTAGGATTAATAAAAAGAATTATTTTAATTTCTTATTGGAAATAAATACATTCATTGAAATTTAAAGATAAGATTTTAAAAAGATAAGATTTAATTGTTAAAGATAAGATTTTAATGTAACTATTTTTTCATTCCTTTATTTCGCAGAAATTTAAATTGTGCCTGCACAAGAAAAGGCCAAAAATTAGATTCCATCAACATATAGTCCTCATATTGACAAAGTTAGCTATTACTGCAAATTAAAAGTAGAAAATATTTGATAATATATCTGTATGAAATAAAAATATAAAATACGATATTTTCTAAAAAAATAACTACTAGAAGAAGCTTTTTCTTATCTTTTAAAATAGCTATATCATTTAACTATATGAAAATTGTCCCGTGGAACACACTTTTGATCACCAAGGTATATATGAACCAACTTTGGTAGGTTAAACAACCTGTAAAACACGAACACACATATTTTACTTATAAAAATGGCAAGTGTATGCAAGGGCTTTTACTCAGGTCTCAAAGATAATACACTATACGTATTGAACAAAAAATGTTGTATAATTTAATATCGATTTTGCGACACATTTGCTGATTATTCAAATTACCGAGGTTAAAAAAATTCTGGTACATTTTTTTTAAAAAAGATAATCGCAAAATGAAATATTCTGCCATAATGCGTTATGAAAATAATAGCTGGATCACAGTCAATAATTTTGACCTTTGTGTGTAAGTTTAGCTCTCATTGTACAGATAATGATATATCAATGTAGGATCGTGTTCCATGGGGCATATTCCATCAAAATAAGACACCACTTTGTCTTTTGTATACTTTAATGCACGAAAACAAGACTACTCGAACATAAAGAGAAAGGACAAAAGTACACGTCTAGTCCTTTTTCCGGAAACGCAATTTCTACTATCCATCAACTTCGAAGTTTCAACTTTCCAGCGTCTCCTTCTCACGTTTTTTGCGCTTCCCTGCTTTTACCTCTAATCATACACTACTGCCATCTGCAGATAATTAAAAGAAGGAGAGTGCGGTTGAGAGCCTGATACCAAATCAACGGTGTCCAATCTTTTCAACTTCGAAATTGAAAGATACAACTAGTAATACTAACATAAATTCAACGACATTTCGTGCTAAGCAGTGTGATGTTTTCTCCAGAATACGTAGTCGTATTATAAGGATAATAAATTATCGAAAGAAATAATTCTATTTCACAAGTGGCTTTTAAGACTTTGTATATTACTGGGATTTTGTAAATCTATATAAATCCATATTTATAAAAAAAATACTCAAAAGTGTGTGCGTTTTGACCAAGTCGAACGTTCGACCTACGTAAGCAAATTTGGTAACTGTAGGAGGTCTCGGAGGTCTGAAGTGTGCACCGTAGAGCGGTTTGTTTTTAATTTTTTTTATTAGGATTCATTATTAACTAAAAACTAAGTGAAATTTGGCCATTATCATTCGAAAATGTCCGAAAATATTATATTCATATTAAGTATCTTATTTAACAAATATTATTTTGTATATAATTTTTGTATCAAGTTGAAAGAATTATCTTTTTGATAATATCAATATTTTAATTTATAAAAACAATATCTACTTTTAATGAAATGTTTGAACATTATTTTAATCATATTTTTCAACAATTTATTTCGGGCAAAATAAGAAATGAATAAAATCTTACTTGTACAAGCACTTAAAGTAGGTATGTGAAAAAAATTACTTCTTATCAGAAGAGTGTTGCCATCACGTCGACAAAAACTAAAAATTTCAGATTAAAGTAATGCTTATTACAAATTGTCTATAAGAGTGCAATTTACATCACGTGTCTGTAAGAAATGAATTATATATAAAATGCCATATCTTTATATTCTTCTGTGAGTGGGTAGGTTTCTGAACCTCCAAAAGGCTGGATAGATTTGGATGAAATTTTTTGTGTGTTTTCAAGTAGATTCGAGAATGGCTAAAGATTCATAAAATTTTTAATTAGAATTTTAATTAAAAATTAAATGAAACTATTATAACTTCCGAAATATATGCTATACCTTCCGTTTTTTGCTATAACTGTCAAAAATATCACAAATTGATTTTTATTTCAAATTAAAATTCAATAACCTATCTTTTTAATGATACCAATATTTTTTTTACCCCAGAATGAAATTTTTATTTACAATAAATTTTTAAATAATTATTTTAACCATCTTCTTTCAACAATTTATTTTGCGCAAAATAATATAATCTGCAGGAGCAAAAAAATAAGTTAATTATTACTTCTAATTAAATCCAGAAAAATCTAATTTTCCACACGTGATTCTATGATTATGAAATAGATAAATGACATTTTGAAAAAATAAATGCAAGTTATCTATAATCGTTTAATGTATCTATATTATTAATTCAATAAATCAACTTTATGGAAGCAATCATGTTTTAATTCATGCAGAATATCTATTCAAATCCCTACCAAACGGTCAATTTGTACATCATTAGTAATAGGCATAAATACTGTTTAGTATTACGATTAAAAAGGTCTAAAAGTAAATAAATAACTATAGTCATGTAATTTAGATCAATCAATGTTCCGATAAATTACAGATTTAAAATTTTTTGATACTCTGCTCTGTGAGCCATATTTATTAAAAACGTATAATTTTAGACCTTTACATCCACCATTTAAGTAAAATATAGATTCCGTGTAATTTAAATTCCAATCAGTACCTAGAATTTCCCATAGACTTATAATTAAACGAATGCGTGTGTGTATGTGCGTGCGCGTGTGTGCGTGCGTGTGCGTGCTCTTTGGGGCTCTACAGACCAGACCATATTATCTAGAGCTACCTAACTTGGGACATGTATAACTGGGAGCGTAAAAATGTATACGTCGTAAAAATTTATTTGAAATTTCCATTAATTAAAATTGAGGTCAATGTTGGCATTTTTTCGCGATTAAATCTGAAAATATTGCAGCAAAAAAAACCTGATTTTTAAATTATCTTAAAGTTTTACATAATTGAAAAAGAAAAATTATAATTTCTTAATGTTTTAACCATGAAAAAAATAATTATCTGTTATGTTAAATTAAGTCAATAAATGCTGAGTAATTATAAATTTAAAATTTGTACATGTATCCTCTACAATGTTAATCATATTTAAAAAAATATTATTGAGAATCTGATATCCTAAATAAAAAAGATTTATACTCCAACAAAATACATCAACCTCTAAAGCTGACTGGTTTGTGAATATTCCAATATCACTATTTTATATAAATGGGCGATATAAGATCAAAGAAATCAACCACCTTCTAAGATTTCTCAAGAGTGATTGGCCAAGATTATAAAAATACTAATTCTGATATTGATATTGTTATGTTCAAAACTTAATAAATTGGCCAGATTTGATCGAAAAAATGTATAAATTTATTTATTTAAAAGTTGAGTGCAAGAAAAATTGCAGATATGATTCCTTAGTACAAAGGGACTACTAATATTTAATGTTCATAATCCTAAGAAAAAAATAAACCGAAAAATTAAAATATTATTAGTAATAGCATATATATTATTTAAAAAAATAAATCTAAAACCAAATTTTATGATAAATCCGTGAAATTTTCGTTGAATAATTATTTGAAACGGTATAAATTATGAAAATTATTCTTTACTGCACATAAGACTGCAATGACGAAAGACTCTGCTCTCACTTTTAATACTTTTGATTTAAAGACATGCCTGGATTCAATAAAAATGTCTTTCAATTTCAGTTTCATCATTTCCACTTTTATTAAAATTTAGTGGCATGGGTAGGAAGAGAGAAATACGTAGTACAATGATCAAATCTTAAAGACTACATAATAATATGAGTGAACTATATGACTCAAAATTGGAAGTTTAAAAATAATTTGATGAAACATTTGTTATTATGAAACCAAGTTACATATAATATTAACTGAATAGTTTGGTGGGCGTTAATACTGGAGAACCGGCTGGTCGCCAAAGACGGATTGTTTTCTATAAAATAATAAAAGTGATAAAGATTTTATGTGAGGTTCATGATTAATTCTATAGTTCAGTTTCATTTAATGCAAATACACACTGTACATATCCCGCTCAACAGCGGCTTTATACAATTTAATTAGTTGGCTACATATCTGAAAACCAAAGCCCAAAATGAATTCAAACGACAAAAATGGCCTATCTTATGCAATTATACTAAATATTAATCATAGGAATGGAAGACTAAATAAAAGTGAGGCATAATTGTTTTATGAACAGCATTTATTAATTCAAATTAAATATGATTTACCGCAATTAAATCTTTTGAAAGTGAAACTGAATTTTATATTGAACAAGAAAAATATTCATTTAATAATTCTTGGAAATATTGCATAAATTATTTTTAAAATGTCGTACTCATAAGATTACAAGCTGAAAGGTTAGATTGTTATATTTTAAAAAAAAATACGTTTCATTCAGGAAAAAGATTTTCGTATTTATGGAGGTTTCATATATTTCATTAATCAATAAAATCAACTTAATAATAATTTGATTTTAATAATACCAAATTCAAGTCTTACAACAGACAACATAAGATTTGCGAGTTATATACTACAATTTACTGAATATCATAAAGCTTCCATAATAGCATGAATTACTATTACTATCAGAATTTGAATGTAAAAAATATTTTGTTAAAGAAGCTATCACGGTACATAAATATTTAACTGAAAATTCGTTTAGGGCTCCTCACGGATTATCTAGTCTCTAAATGTGACCAATTCATTTATAACTTTAAATTTTAATAAAGATTTGTTATTTTTTATTTATAAAAATGATAATAAAAAGTTAATTATTTAAGACATGTGAAACAATAAAACCCAACATATTTATATGCCTTTAAACTTTAATATCGGATCGTTTATTTTAATACATGATAATCAGTAAAATATTTTCGCACATTCAACCGTATCCCGGTTATACGAGTACCCATCGTAGAACAGCTACAATTTAAAACTGAAAAATCAAAAAGAAGAGAAAAATTTTGAAAAATGAAAAATACTTTACCTCTCAACTTTTACAGCTAATTCTTGGATGAAGAAAGTTTATCCGATGATCTAGCAAGATGTAAATTGAGGTTGAATGTGGCATGTACGGCAGCCAGATGTTTTCCAACTTGATTAAACATCTTCGCATTGGAAGCCCTTTTCAGAAGAATTGTTGGTCAACTTGGGTGTTTTCTGTTTTGAGGCAGCCTCCAACATCCAGCATACAAAACACCGTAGTTTCATAATTTTGAATTGAAAAGAAAGAATTACCAACGTATATAACAAATATTGATGCAGGTCAACGATAAAACAAAATTTAACTCAAAAACATATAACATTTTAAATCTTTTGTATAACCCATCAGTTATCAATTTTTGGAAGCGACTGATAATAATTGCATATTGCATGTCTTACACCCTTGTTCACCGGTGGTATTGAGCGGAGAGTATTTATATTATATTTAGAATTAATGAAAACATTCAAGGGGTTACAATCTTTCAGGTATTCGGAGCTTCATGCGGTTGACCAAGACAAGGTATCTGTTGTCACATCCGAGATATTCAACATTCCAAATACTTTCCTAATTTAGAGTTCATTATGAAGTACGAAATTCATTCTCATTTTTCGTTGATATCTGCAATTGTATCTCGTTGCCCTGATTTTCTTTGTTGATATCTGTAGAAATTTTCAAATTTTCGATCATTCCTCTTTTTCTTTGGCACATCAAGATCATTAAGAGAGGGAACACTCAAATAAATATTACAATTTTCTATAGAGAAAAAAGCTGGAATATTGTCTACATGTAAACACAATACGCTGCATTTTTTGTTGTTGTTGTTTATTTTCATTGAGTGAGATTCGGACTCTTTTTTTTGGTCGATTTAGTTCAAAATTTTATAGACATTTACAATTTTAACTAAATTTACAAACCAAATTTGATGTTATTGAGTTATCGCATCAACATATCCAAGAATTCATATATCAATAGACGATAAATCCCAGAATTTGATCGAAAACTGGATAAATAATTAAAACACTCATGATAAAACTTATGATCTAAATTTATCCATTTAGTTCAATGAGGGCCTTGAGCGATCAAATTCACGGATGATATTTAAAAAATGTTGTATCGTGTCCCAGGAGAGCAAAAATAATATGTGGAGATTTAACAAAATATCGTGATAGAAATGTGACTATTTCCAACTGATCAGCAGCAGCACTTAAGCATCGCAAACAAGAGTTGTTTTGAAATACGGGCTTCTCGTGAATTTGCAAACTTAGAGTGAGCTATAGGGATGCCAAAAACCGAGTACGAACTTCCTCCTCACTTCCAAATCTTCCAAAAATTAGTCTCTTTAAATGCCTTGAAATGCGTTTTCAATTCAAAACTTCGCAATGTATTCACATTCATTATTTGCAGATAAAAATTGCTGTTTCATATTTATAGAGTAAGATGTAAAAAAACAATTTTTTCACTTAATTAAGATTTGAATGTTTCACATTTAAGTGACTTGCAAAACCCTTTTTCTTTGAATATTTCAAGGCAATAAAATTAATTTTCATTTATTAATTCATTGTTCACAGGTATCAACAAACTTCGACATGTCAACTTCGATTTCTTTCTTTTTGATTTGTAGAAAAATTCGTCAGGTTTACCCATCAGTTTTTATTTAGAAAAAAATCAATCGTACATCACTTTATACTATTTATTATAACTTAGATTATATACTTATAACAGCGCTGGACTCAACCCTGTAGGGGTCTTAAAACAATTCAAGTTTCGGGATCTCTTTCCTTCCAAAGAAAGTCGGATTCTTTTATAGATTTTGATATCTGTATAAACAACCATTTAACTCTACACCAATTTATTCAGCAAATTTTCTTATTAGATAACACTTCCTTATTTGGGACATTTGTTATTTAAATCCTCATGAAAACGAAGAACACTTGAGGTTTGAGACTTTATCAAGTGATTTTGACGTTTTAAACTTGCTGTTCTGTACGGGTATGTATGGCCCGAAATAAAATTTATACGTTCATAAAAAAAGTATAGTTCAGGGATAATTTCATGAAACTTTTTGGAATCTTTGGTAAATAATATTTACTCATAGAGGGATTTTACATTTATATGTAATTCAAAGGAGCATTTTCCAATTTATACCTAATGTAATGTTCGGGTCAATATGATCCAATGCAAAAAATTAATTTATTTTTACTCATACATGTTCACTTTTGCTTGGAATAATTATAAATAATAGGAAAAGACAATAGTTTCTCTATTTTATCAATTTTCGAAACCTGTTTTTTAGACGTTGGTGTTTGGTCACATGACAAAAGACCACATATAATGTCAAAAAGGTGATGCAATTTTCAAGGGGCCAATCTATTTGCACTTATTTCACTGAGTTATTTCTTATATGTATTTTATACTGTACATTAATTTGCTCTCATTTCCTTTTTCTGCTGTATTTCTCTTTCTAATATGCTGTAAAGAAGTCATGCTGGTGAATGCTGAAGAAAAAATGGTGAATTGCATAAATTTACGTCACGCTGATTTAGTTAAACTAATAGTTTAACTTAATTTCTGAAAGCGAAGAAGGACCCGAGTATGAAGATCATACAAGTGATGAAATTGAAAATGAAAGTTCTACCAAGATTTTTGATACTGATACTCTACAAGAGAACTATAAGGAAGGTTTTCAGTTCAAGAATCGGGAAATAAAGCGGAAGTTGGACCTACTACCACATTCTTCTAAATCAACGGATACTTCTATTACAAAAACTACTCCTGGGCTGGCAAGATATGTAACGGCAAGTATATAACATGTAAAAAGTACATTTGAAGTAGCATCCAATTCTACAATAGAAAACAAAATCGTTAAGATTACTAATATTGAAGGAGAGAAATTGCTGCATCATACGGAGGAGTGGAATATATGGAAAATCAACGAGATGAAGAGACTATCAGAAATATATTTCATGGGACGATGTCCCGTGAAGCATTCTGCTCAATTATCGGGAGTTATTCATTTTGATAATTAATCCACTTGTCAAGAAAGAAGAAATTTGGATAAATTAGTGGCAGGATCTGGAAAAATTTAGATAAATTAGTGGGAGATATCTGTTAAAAGTGGATAGAAATAGTATAAAAATTATATAACCCAAATGCAAATGTTACTGTAGATGAACAAATAGCAAGGTATCGTAGAAACGGTATATACCGAGCAAGACATCTAAATATGACATCAAAATAAAGACTTGATGACAGTAAAACTTCATATAAACGGAAAATCCAAATTTACACTGAAAAAGAAAGGTCAAAGTCAGAGAAAAATCAGAGAATGCGAGTAATGTGTGATTTTACTTATGGGTATTCGAGATCCAATATTGCATGTGATAATTTTTTCACGTCTTAAACTTCTAAAACAGAGAAAATGACTATATTCGTCCCCATTAGAAAAAAGGAATCAGCTTTCTGAAGAAATATCTAACAAAGAAGTTCACAGTTTATTATTTTAAGAATATAAGACCACAGTTGTTAAACTACATCCTAAAATAGGGCAAGGTTATTCATATGAACACTTCGCATCGTGGCTAAGCAGTAAGCAACAGACTTGACAACAAAACCCCATTAATTATTTCTGATTATAATTCAAGCAACGGAACGTTGGATACTCTTGATCAATTATTAGACACATACACTTGCTTGCCATTTCTGGGTACAATACATTTGTTCTATTAGCTTCAGTGCATAGTGAATGGAACGCAAACAAATTGACTAAACGAAAGCTATTTTTCGAAGAACTTAGAAAATCACTTTTCCACACATTGAAGCAAGATGACAATAAGAAGTTAGGGCTCAAAAACTCAATAGTGAAACGAATACAGAGAAAAAGGAAAACGTGCCATCGAAATCTGCTGATAATACTTCCAATGAATATTAAGCGAGAAAGGTGCAAATTGTGTCAATCAAGAAATGACACTTAAACTAAGGTTATGCTATAATTGTAAGAACCATATTTGCAAATCTCATTTAAGATATTACTGTTAAAGTTGTAAGTAATAGTATGTTTAAATTTCGAATATTTTTCTGTTATTTTTTGTAGATGCTTTATATTATAATAGTAAATTTTTTTCAATTGCAAATATTTTTGTTATTTTTACAGATATTTCATATAACTAGATCTGTTTTTAAACTTACATTGCTGTTGTATAAACCCTTTCTTAATGCACTTGCCATTTACTGCAAGAAAGGTTAGTCTTCTGAATCGGGTCATATTAACCCGAACACTGCATATGTGTAGGAAGTACGAACAGAACCATCAGGATTAAATGACGTTTGATTTATTTAAAATTCGATGCAAGTATCAGACACATTATAGCGTACAAGGTTAGCAAATTTGACTAAATGAAATGAAAGCGTTAATTTCAGAGCTAACAGTTAAGAAAATGAGATTCAATTAATCCCGAATAAAAAAAATTAGAAATAATTTTAAAAAATAAAATAATTATAAATATTTGAAAATTTATGTATTCTACTATAAAATATGTTAGAGCTGCTGTATGTGCGTGAGCCAAATATGGAAAAGATTGTATTCAGGTCTATAAATGATTTTTTTAAATTTAAAATTGAGAGTAATATACAAATCGCATAAACTAAATTATAGTACATAGTTAAATTACACTGATAATAAATACTATGAAGAAAAATGAGGTTTTCAGGGTTTTGAAAAATCGTTAGGAAGGGATGACTTATTACGTAATATTATAATCCAGTTCTGATTTGTTAACATTCTTTTCTTTTTTTTTCTGTATTTTCCTCTGATATTTCTATGCAAGGATTGATACGTGGATGTGTTGATTTGAATAGAGATCGCATAATTAGGAATTTTCAAATTCAAATACATTATTCAAAATAAATTTATCGTATTCTACTCAACAAGCCAAACAGAAAAAATATACTTTTGCATTAAATATGGTAAGTAGAAAATTATGAATTTATGGATAGCATTATAAATATTTTTGATTAAAACATTAAGTAAAAAATTTTAAAATTACAGATAAAACTTATGTTCTCTATCATAAGAACCTTCGCTCAATATTAAGAGAACCACAAATTTCTTCAAGAATATTAAATTTCAAACGGTCACATTTGTTCTAGATAAAAAGTGTGTTAATTAAATTCATTAGTTAATAGTCATACTTGTACTTACCTATTGAACCACCACCATTATTGTCATTGACTAAAATTAGTTTCCATTCGTAATATTAAAACAGGCTTATTTAAAATTAAGACAATATTTTTTAACTGGAAAGTTTTTATCTCATTAACAAATATGAAAAATTAGAAGCAGAAAAAAGACGTCTTTAAAAAGCAATTCAGTTTAAGTTCATCAATTAATTTTAATAAAATACTTTGATGAAAATTGTTTTCCTGATTTTGTTTCTAAACGAAAAGAATACAGAAAAAAAAGCATAGTGGTAATTTTCAGAGTAAATAGGATCATGACCAGGACAGAAAATCTGTGAATCAACTTACCAAAAAAATGTTCGTAGCAAATTTCCACCATTACAATATTAATTTTTTTTTCATATAAAGCAGTTTTCAAATAAGGAACTAACAATACAATTATTTACTTTCAATTATTTATTAATTTAGTACTTTCATGAATTAATAAAAAAATTTTATACTTAATTTTGAAAAAGGTTCCATTGTTATTAATGTCCACCACATCGTAGCAGACTAATTTTGTATGATGAATTTTCTTACCGCACTGGAAATCAGCTGAATGATAGATGGTAGTTTTGAAATCAGGCACTAACTAAATTTATGAATGAAACATTATACATGCAGACTCCTCTACAATGAAATTAAGAAGACTCATTTTTGTATCGAATGTTCTTTAGATTCGTTTACAAAAGAGTACTTAGTTGATAATTTAGTAACAAAATGTCCGTAAAACCTGTACTTATTAAATACGAGGTTAGTTAATTTCGTTGTAGGAGAGCCTACTATAAAGTATTGTCAAAATTTTGTAATCACCATTCAAATGCTCATAATGAAATTATATTCAAGATATACTAATGCAAACAATGAATTTTTAACGCAGTTATCGAACTGCACATGTACAAGGCTGAGAGGTCCCACCCCTTTGATCAACGTCTCGATTCGACTTCCAGCTCCGCCCCGTCACCAGCGTTCTTCAGGCGTTTCGAGGGATTCCCCCACCACGACATTCCTTGGGATTGGGAACGAATCCCACAGTGTTCGGCAGACCACGGCCTCTGTTCGTGCATCTCCGGTCAGCAAACGAAATGTGATGGATGTTTATTGCATACAAATAAATTATATTTGAACGATATATCTCTATGGTAGCGGTCAGTGGCGTAGAGAGAAGGGAGGGGTTACTGCCTCGTGCATTTCTCCAAAAAGGGCGTCGTGGAGACAAAATATAGTCAGTGGCAATAACTCAATATTAAAAATAATAAATCAAAGCAATAAAATAATTCTAAAAAAATAAAACGAGCTAAGTTAGTTGCCAAGAGTCATTCCCCAGTGGTAAACGTGAGACGTGTCTCGTAGTTTTTTAAATTTAAAAGTAATCATACTAGTTAAGAAATCAATAGTGTGATTTTTTTTATGATGCTCCTCCAACATTTCAGTTCCTTTATTACTGCATAACATTTACCACTTCCAATCTTCAGTTATGAAAGCATTCTTACAGAATCATAGTTTAAGTCTATTAATGAATTGATCTTCTCGTGAGCTACCTGACACTGACATCTAATTATTTCAATAATACGTGCAGGTCATAGGTGCCCAGGTAAATAGATTGGACTATTAGTATTTTTCAGCTCTGCCGGTTACACTCTATGAATTTCAAGCTATTACGTGACTGATGCGGCGTATTCTCTACATATTGGTGATAATTTGTTTGAGAATATGATCTGAAAGAAATAGTGGGTGCTCCTTATCAGTAAAATTATTCTTTGAGTACCATGTTGGGCAATAATGGAAACTCGCAAAAAATGCAGAAAAATATTAACATACTAAACATGTTTAGACAAATAACACTAAAAACTACAAGTGAGACTAGAAATCAATAGTCATTTTCCTTATCAAATGCTGTAAATTCCATGGCGATTTGTTTGTTAATATGTGATTTATTATATTTGTCTATGAGCTTTGATGAAAGAAAATAAATGCTGATCTAAATGTCAGCTATAATCTGATTCTTTTGTGTAAATGGTATTTCGATATCACTGTCTGTAGGCGTCTTAACTTAGCTCTTAATCCTCCGATCACACCGGTACAGATAGTCCCAAACAAAGTGAGAAGTAGTTTCGACATATTAGAAATATTACGCATGCTTACAGAAAACCTCCTCTTATGCTTTCAGAAAGACAAGTTGAAAGCTAAATGGGAAACAAGTCTTTTCAAACCGATCTCAGGGGTAACCGATCTTCTTGTAACGAAGTCAATAATACACTTTTTCTCGTTGTATTTTGTAATACTTATAAATTTTTCTGTATAATATATTCCGCTAGTCTTATATACTTAAGAATACTGAAAGACTTTAGTAGATAAATAATTTATGAAATGATAAATTTATAACCTTTTAATATTGATAATTCAATTTAAGGAATTACCTAACATTACGAAGTAATAAGGTTTTTACGGCTTAACTTAATTACATGAAGACCTTAACTTTCTAATTTACTTAATATCCTTACTAGACGACTCATCCACTTAAGGACATTGAACTAATAATTAATCTCTACAATAACAAGAATGCTATTCGAGATACTGAAAAGTTTCCAGTTCCTTTTTGTACTTTAAATTTCCAAATACTATCATTAATTGCATATTTAAAATTACAGTTATTGATACTAATTTCATATTTAACATTTAATCCTTCTAAATGCATTTCAAACGCATCATTTTAAGCGAACAAATTAACTTGTGATCAATTTCAGATTGTTAAGATTGGTTTGAGTTATTGGCACATGGTGGTCTATTTGGAATGGTTTATTTTCAGTTTCTTGGCCATACTGAGACAAATTAAATACAGTATTGTTCCTAGATAAACCTATTTCGCACGGGTTTCACAATTCTGGATGACGGGCAGTTGGGAGAATGCTATCTATGCCAGTTCCATTGTTATGCCGAACTATTTAACGGAACGTAATGTGACGCAATTTTTTACTTACCGAGATCTTGCCACTGACTATAAAGTTTATTTTATTTTTGTCAAACTACTGGAATCGCAGAACTGAATACTTTATACCTTCAAGATGTTCATTAACTAAATAGCATGTATCACTGGACTTGATTTTACATTGGTACTTTTTCCCATTCTTTGTTAATGATTTAATGGATAAAGTATAAACAATATAAAAAGTAGAATTATACATAATAACTTAATGGTCTATTTAATAATATGACCATCTTTTTGCCTCTTAATCCTTCTGCATTTTTCGTAGCATTCTCAAGAAATGTGTTACGACAGTTGATATTAAACGAGAACTTATTATTCTTTGTCAGGTAACGTTTAAAAAACTCTTAGTGAGTTGTGAGGATTATTCCGCTCACTGCATTGGATGAGATAAGGCAAATGTAAAGAGGAGTTGGGCAGAAAGGTCAGTAATCTCATAAAATACATAACTCTATGCCACTGATCACTATGCAAACTTATACTGTAATTATTCTATCGATAATTATGGTTTGTTTTAGTGCTTGATAAATTTATATTGAATTAACAGAGGATAACAATGCATTGCAATATTAAGAGTTCAGCTTCAATCGAGGCGATTTTGACGATATGAAAATATTTTTATTTGCTAAATCGTGTGGATAATTATACTTACGCGTTGGTCTTGCTTGAAAAACTGGCCTCCTCATTATTGATATTATTAAAATCACTAAAGAAAATATAAACTTCACTAGATGTTAATAGAATTTGAGTAGCTAAATTCACCGTAGACCTGACTTAGGGGTAGGTGTCTCCCCCGTGATCGGGGCGTCCTTGGTTCTGTCAAGATTATTCTTTCCCTATCTGCTGTCAGTGAAATACGTAAAAAAGCTCTCCTATAAAAAAAGGGTTGTGCAAGCAAATATGTGTGTGTGTGTGTGTGTGTGTGTCATCTTGATTTGAGTTAGAAGTCGAGCTTCTGCTTTCGAGTGCTCAGGGATCTTTACTCTCAGAAGCTACTGCTTCCCCTTCCAGTCCTCCTCCTCCTCCTCCTCATCCTCTGTATAATATCCAACATATAACTTTTCTTAGTTGAAAATTTCCGAATTCCGTTCCTTTCACAAATTCCGAATGAAGTGAAACAACGAATCGGAAGCGAAGCTAATAGATGCTTTGAATAGGACAATTCATCATTTATGAGTATTTCATTCCATTATTGCAAACCATGCTTCTTTTGGAATGGCATAAAGCGAAAAGCTCAAGTAAAAATATGAAATTAAATCTGATTTATAAAGGTTTCCTGCTTGTTTATAATGTTTTAGTGTTTATAATGTTATAATCTTTTAAAAATAAACAAGATAACGATATTCGTTTCGTTTGTATATTTTCTGCTAGACTAACAACCGAATGAAAGAAATTTTTAATGTAATCCCACATAACTATCATTGCATTTCTCAGTGGATTAAAATAGTGGCAGATCAAACATTCAACAAGTGGAACTAATATTCAAGAACTAGGAAACAGTTTTTATATATCAATATAATAAATTAATATTCATCAGTAATTTGTAAGTAAACTTTGTAAATCAACATTTAAAAAAGTTCATTTTTCCTTATAGCCTGTTGAGATACTGCTTCTTAGCGTGTGGACTAAAGCAGATAATATATAACTAAATAATTAAAACCTTCCATTTGGAATTAAATTCTATAAACCAATTAAACGGTCGATTGAATTACTGCCCTATTCTACCATAAATCCCATGGGAGACGAAGGAAGAAGGAAATAAATACTAAGAATCTGTTTATATGTAAAATTTAATCTTTGGAAGGATTTTTGAAATTTTTATCCCCAAATTACTTATAATTTTAAGGCTTTGGAAAAGATTCACTCATGGGTTCTCTAAATAATGAATAGCATTAGGATCTCTTTATTGAATAAAAATCATGCTTCCAACTATCAAAATTCTAAATAAGGACACATAAAATTAAAATATTTCATTTTATGCTTGACATTCCATGTTAGATTCTATCACAGAAATTTATACCCTTTCTTTGAGGACGACGAATAAACGTGAATAAAAGTACTATTGTAAATACTCTTTTTAATATAAAAGAAAAAAGTAGACATTTCTTAAATGAGATAATTATTCTTTATTTAGGAAAGTTGGTTAAGCTTCCAACAAAACTGTTATAAAATTTCAGGCGCAAATCCTGAAATCGTCGGTATTCAAAAGAAATTGAATAATTGATTATTTTCATTTATTGCATGTTAATTGCTCAGTATCAAATGAATAAAAAATATTACTTTCTTATAATTTTGTAAGTATGAAAGCACTCAGTTATTAGATTTACTAAAAAAACATAGAAGGAAACTAAACGCGAGATCAAATATATTTTGGAAACATTACTAACTGATAAATCATTTAATTCATAAGCATCAAAAATAGTTGCATAAAAAATTTAAATATTAAACATCATATTAATTAAAAATCTGTTTTTTAGCATTGTAAAATCTATTAAAGGATTGGACAAACTTAAGAACAAATTAAGTGCACCTGAAGCTAGTCGGTATTTTTATAAGCCCAAGTCCTAAGAGGAGATTTATAAAAAGTTAATTTCATAGTAAAAGGGTTTTTTTTCGAAGGGACATAGCTGACGAAGAAAAAAGAACGACTGTCAGCAAATTCTGCAAAAGTCAAACTTTTATACACGCAGTTAAGTGAATAACTTTTTAACTCAGATGAAAAATCAGAAAGAGTTAACCGTAAATTAATTCCTAATTAAGACAAACAAATTTTGACAGCCGAAAAAAATACATCTGTTCTTTCAAAATTATAAAACATGCATCTGACTCGTGGCTAAAATGGGATTTACAATCCATGATTCTTTAATCACCGAAATGCAGCAGTATCGAAATATTAAGAGAAAAAGGCTTAATTACTGTGAAAACGAAATTTATTTTCTGTTGTCAGTCAGAAAATGAAAGAGCAATTCATTTCTAGTCATTTTATCTCAAAGCATTTAATTAGAATGTTTTGTTTGAGATTCTTATTTAATTGCGCATTCGATGGTACAATTCTAGAAATAGAGGTGTTTCCATTATTTTAAATAACTGTAAAAACGTGGAGGGATATACATTTATGAAAAGGATTAATAACGGAACAAAATTTTGAAAAATACAAAAAAGTATTCAGAGTTTTGATAAAAAGTTTCTTAAGCACAGTACTGTAAAATAAATATTCATTTAGGAATTCTACACATGTAAGATACGTTTCAGCTGAATAATTGAAGTATCCGAAAAACGCCATTTCATTTCTAAAATTAAATGCATTTAGACAAAATTGAATATCGAACACATAAAGTACGCACAAATATTTTTATAAACAGTCTTTTTTTAATAATATCAATTAGCGGCAAAGTGTAAATCGATCAAGAAAACGAGAAAAAAAATCGATGACACAGAACATGAGCTCAAAAGCAGTGGTTAAGGGAATACAAGAACCATGGCATGTTCTACAATTCTGAATCAAACAGTACCCACATAGATATTAAATTTAACTTATCAATTGAATTGACCATTCATAAGCAACATTCATTTTAGAAAGCAGTAGTGAAACAATTATTTTCCATATAAGAAGTTAAAATGTTTTACTTCTAACAACGATGAATAGAACTTAAACAGCTTCGTACGTAGCTTGACAAAATGACTTTAGAGAGCAGAAAATCGGAAATATTTAACCTCTACATAGTATTTGAATTATTAAAAACTGTTATCTGAATTAAACGATATAAAATATTTGTGGAAATTTAAAAATATATATATATTTCAATTTTGAGCATGAGTTGGCAGCTTGCACTTAAAATTTCTTATTTGATTTAAATGCTTTTGAAAATTAATAGCCTACCTATTTTTCTTAAAGTGACAATTATTTATCTGACTTTTATTTGAAAGATTAATGACAAACAATTTCAAATAATTTTGAAATGGCAAACGCAGACTTCAAACATCTAAAGTAAGAGTCTTTCTGTCGCACCTATTTTACACCTTATTTATAAGTTAAATATTATTAAAAAACAGTTAACGAAAAAGCCCCAACTGAAATAGTTAAATCTATACTTTCATTGTGCTGATATAACCTAAAAAAACATTTTATCAATCTCAGAATTAATTTTTGGTTATTTTCTATTTCAAGTCAAATAATTCATTTAAATATTAGAAATGCTTTTGTTTCATCTTCCCCAGAGAATTAATACTTCCTTGCATTTCTATACAGGTGAAAAATTGTATTAAATTATGAACATAAATTTAAAGGCTTCAGTTCCACTCTTCAAATTTTAATAATAATTCAAAATGGAAAAAAATTGATTACTTAATGCGTGTGAAAAGAATTTTCGCTATTTTGAATTTTAAAATAGCCATAAAATAAGATAATTTTGCAGTATTCTTATTAAGAAGTGTTCATGTCAAGAATTTTATTTTGATTTCTAGCTGTAGGAAGTTTACATTTAATCTTAAGGTCGTTTCCCTTTTCTAAAGTTAGTCAAAAACACACTCACAAAAATGCGTGCCAGTTCACGAACAGTTTATTTTCCGAATGTCAGCATCAATTCATTTCGAGTCAAGTAGAAAGATATTTTTGAAAAATTTCCATTAATTCGTGACTTCATTATATGTCGAAAGTTTCCATATTTTGATCAAATATTCTTACGGAAATATAAAAAGAAATTAGAATTATGGATTATAGCGCTTTGAAAAATTTCAATGAATAAAATATTCTTATTTCACTAGATATAATTTTTTGATCGTCATAATTTGTACTGAGTTTCGCTGTACTTTGAATTTATTTGCAATAAGTAATTAAAATTATGAAATGGATTTTGAATCTAATGCATTCAAGGTTTTTCCTGGGTTTTATTTAAATAATGTAATCTTTAATTTTTGGCTTTAAAAACCAACATTCCATTAAATTTTCTGAATTTTTCTTTCTGCATTTTTCACCCATTTTTACTCATTTACAGAACTGGGCTGAAAAAAAAACAAATTTTAAGATTAAATTTAAAATGTATGTAGGAAATTTTCGTATTGGCAGGAATAATTTTATTTGTGCAACAATATCTTGGAAAATATTTATCATTGAACATTTTTACCGCCTTCGATGTTTTCCAATATATTTTGGCAGAAAATATATCAGAGGTTTAAAATATCTGGCCCAATGTTTTTCAAAAATTATTTTTAATCATATGACGGGGAAAATGTCCTAATAATTTCAGCATGCAAAGAAGATAAAATCTAAAACGAAAAAATGCAGACCTAAATGTTTTTTTTTCATCCATATATAGAGAAGCAAACTTACTTCCCCCATGCTCTTTCTATTATTGATAGATTTAAATATTAAGCCCAAAAAATAAATAAAAGTTTAAATTGAAACTTTCAAGTCTTTCAATGTGTGCATTTTGGAATAGGAGTACTTTGAATTATTCGTATCGACACATTTTTAATTGGAAAGTTACTTTAGTGATCTTGCAAGGCTCAAATTCAGATGTGGATATGGTTGCCATAAGAAGAAAACTATTTCATGAGCAATGAATGTTATATGAATAGCACTATAGCAAATTTGATTGAAACTTGAGAGAGAGAGAAAGGGATAGATTAAATTCTCGAATCTGAAAAAAGGATATGAAATTGAGGAATTTTGTCCAGACAAAAAAAAATATTAGAAACATTCTCATTTTGAAAGGTTTCATTCTCATCAAAAAATTCAGCAAAGTTATATACAGTTAAATGAATATTTAGATATTTATAATCATCCTTTAGCTGAATCATCCCCAAAGAATATATATGTT
>JAOUZG010046248.1:76541-94255 GCA_026289955.1 Argiope argentata | reverse complement strand
TTATTAAACAAAATAAGCTAGAAATTGTAAGATTACCAATTTATCACAATTTGCATTATGCTTTATTAGGCTTATATTATGTTATATGATGTTTTATCATCACCATATTTTAATGAAAATGCTGATTCTTAAATATAGTTCACATAAACTAAAAATGCCATTTCTAATTAAAGTTACATTTGATGTATTCAATTTTAATGAATACATCAAAGTTTAAAACTAAATGCTTTCAAAGAACAATTCACAATAAATAAATTCGTAAATAAATAAATGCTAACGAAGTTCTCCTAAATTAAAATCTTCAATTAATCATTCAACGAAATATTTTATTACCAATTAATAAAGTTTTATCAACAATTTAATAAAAAAATTCGTAACGATTTTTGATCTTACGTCAGAATCCTTTGTTGTTTAAAACGTTATGAAATCATATATTTTTTTATTGACTGTTCGGTTAAATAGAATTCAGAAGAAAAAAAATTAACCAAAATTTAGTGAACTGATTGGCCAATGATTCATAACCAATGAAAGCTGGAGAAGGGGGAGATATTTAAAATCGATAAAGGTAACCAATGATACAAGTTATATATCCTATAGCTTCATTTTACAGTCAAAACACTTTTTAAGACATAACAAAAACTAAACACATTACTAAAAGAGTTTGATATAGGCCTCGATGAACGAATTCAAATGTGGATTGGCCTTTTTCCCATTTGAAATTTATATCATGCTTTCATTGTTATCTGTAACCAAATATTCATTAGTGCTTCTTTAGGGCACTTCACATATTTTATTTTCTTTCTTCTTTTCTTACTCGTAGATGAATTATTAATATCATCCGAATACCTCAGAACCTGGGCATAAAATCACTAAATTATTGCTTGTGCAAACTTAAATACTTTTATTTAATACTAACCGCCTTTGGCGACCAGCCGGTTCGCCAGTATTAATGCTGGCTGAAAGCTTGAACTATTTTGTTTATATAACTTTGTCTCATAATAGGTTTATCATCGAAAATTTTTAAGCTTCAAATTTCGATAGTCATATAATTCACTTATACTATTATATAGAGCGATAAACAATCCTGGTCACTGAATACTGCATCTCTCTCTAATCTTCTCTCAGCGCCTGTAAAATTCAGATTTAAATTAAAATGGAAATGCTTAAACTGCAATTAATATAAAGACCCTTTTATTCAATCCAAACTTGTCTTTAATAAAATTGAAAATTGATCTGAAAACCAAGTAGTTAAACAGAGTAGTTTTATGTTTACTACAGAAATTGAAATATTAAAAATTCTCCTAAATTATAATATCTCACAGAATTATTCAGCTAACATTTCCCGTATTCAATGAAAAATTTAGTTTTTAACTTTATTTTTAAATGTTTATAAATACTCTCAAATTTGGTTTATAAATATGCTTCAAAAAAGTATGAAGTTTGAATTCTAGACAGCCTTCTGGACTTGTAGATTTATACTGTGTAAAATATTCTTTATATTTTTACTTCTAATAAATAAATAAATATACATTTCTATCTTCTGCTATCAAATGTGACTGATTTATTCAGTTCTGAATACTGAAAAATTAGATCAATCAACATTTTCAAAATCTATGCCAATTTCTCTTGAGAAACCTTATTGGCTTATTTTAGACGGTTGATAAAGTGATCCAAAATCGCCAGTTTTAATCCAATAGTAATATTGAAATTTTCATAAATTGGTCAACAGTGATTGATTTAGTTAAATGAAGTGTCATTTTTTAATGTGATATATAAATATCATAAAGAATGTGTCATATTTTATTAAAAAGGATTCACAGGGCAGATGATATATGTAAACATTTATAAGTCGTAATTCATCAGTATTTTTTACCACAATTTACTTATAATTTAATTATATATTTCACTTAGAGATGTTAAGAGATGTATTTCTATTACAAAAACTTTATAAATTAGCTGTTGATCTCCGATTATAGAAGATTTTAAATATTAAGCGATATTTGCCTGAAATAAAACCTGTTTAATTGAATTATTAATATATGTATTGTATAATATCACAGAAAATGTTCCTTGCATTTACTATCCAAAAACATCCTGTTCCATATTTGTTTCATTTTATGCAGATCTGTGATGCAAATTACATTTTTATATGTTTAATTCGGAGTGATAGTTCATTTATTTTTTTATCATGTGAGAACATGATATTGTTTTGGTTTGGAGGTTTTGATGTCTCCGAAATATACAGGCAAGAACTATTTTTATCTGCCTTTACCAGTATTGCATTACTAATTATTACGTATGATTCTTTGAAAGCAGTCGCGTCTTTATTTCGGAATGATTCATTAATATTCGGAATATTATTGCATTTACGAAGGCGAATTCTTTGATCTGCACAATGTATATTCTTTATATGAGTAAAAATAAAAATTAAAATCATGTCTCATTATTTTAATACTTTAAAAAAATCATGAAGGCAAAAATGTTTTACTTCAGAAATAATTAAGAGTTTATTATATTCTCCTTTAACTTATTATCCATTGCTTTTATCTCATCATTTATATGTAATGTCGCCATTTTTAACTTTTAAGTAATTAATCTCTGGCTCAGAAGATTATCGTTTAGTGCTTTTGTTAAGTTCTTTTTTCAGTTTTAACCCTCGCACTTTTTAAATATTTTTTTTTATTTTGTAAATTTATTTATTTTAATTATTTCATTGAATTAGTAATTTTGGTATTGCAAACGATCCTAAAATTTTTTTCTTGCATTTATTGCTTTAAAAAATATCACATTTCCTATTTATTTCCTTTCATTTAAACACTTATTAATATTTTTCTAGGCTTTATTTGCAGTAGTGGTTAACTTATTTTTTTTAATTAGAGCTTTTGTAAATGTGATGGCATCATGTTATTAAAAGCTGATTTTTTTAGAGCTCATGTAGATAAAATTTTATTTTTATTTTATACGAAATTAATTGAAAAATAAAATTGAATAAGATTTTTAAAAATTCATAAAAAGTAAAAATTTAATAAGTAGGTCAAAATTATTAGTATCATTGAAAAGGTAATTTTTTTTAGCTTTAACGTGAAGCAAAAACACAATTTTATGCTGTAATAATTTCGGAAGTTACGGCGGAAAAACGCCAAAATTTTGCTTATTTTTTAATTAATTAAAGATTTAAAAAAAGGGCTCCGAGTTTCAAATTCCCGGCCCCCAAAGTATACACGTACAAACTTTGGTAGCTGTAGGTTGAACGGTCTGGCCTGTAAAGCGCCAACACACACACACACAGAGAGAGAGAGAGAGCTTTATTATAAAGCTATTAAATTTGTATGAAGTATTAAAATCCAAACATGAGACGTATTTTCAATCGAATATAGAATTTGGGACGACGAAAATGGGATAAACTTGATCATCTACGATAAATTAAAAAAATGAATTGATTTCAAGATCAAAGGAAACAAAAAAAAATTGAGAAAAATGTTTTCCTGCTTCAGTTGATTCTCATGTCTGGCGCACGATCTGCAGCTGCAAGGCAACGTTTAAAGCTCCTGCGTTGGTAGTAAAGTAGCAAATCTTTGGAATGTAACAGAAGAACTATCTACATAACTATCGATTGTTTATTCTGTAACTAATTATCGCAACTTTATTCCGCAATTAATTATTTCTCAATAAAAAATGTAAATGTCTTTCGAAGTGGAAATATGTTCTCTGTAAGTGTATGAAATATTTCTTCATGGAAGGATTCGTCTTGATATTCAGATTTATAGAAATTCAGTTTTCTCAACTAGCGAGACCAACTTTCGACTAAATACTTGAATACACGAAATGAAAATATTTCAAATGCGAATAAAATTTTAAGCTAAAGTTTAATGAATTCTAAGCAAACGAAAATTTAAATTCCTAACGTGCCATGATTTTTTTTATTTTTTTAAATATATTTTAAGATATAAGGAATCTTTGAAAATAACTCTTAATATGAATTAAAATATTTAATAAGCAGAACAAAAGTAATGTATTTTTTAAAATATATAAAACAATATTTTATATTTTTAACTCATTTTGAAATTTAAAAATTATAAAAATATTTGGAAAAAATTAATAAAATCTTGATGCTTTTTAAAGGAGTGAGACGTAAAATATTTCTAATCCCAATTTTATCCGTTTCCTCCAAATGTTTTTAAGAATATATGGCAATTACCAAAGGATTTCAGAACAGTAAAAATATTCGGATCTTTTTTTATCCTTTACAACTTTTCAAAAGCATTCCTAAACAAGAATAAAAAAACTTTTCAAATGAAATGAAAACAAAGCATGTCTTTCAACTTCGATTTAGATTAATATTTTTCTTTCAATTGAATGTCAGATTGAGGAATCGATGCATGTAACAGATTCTACTACGATGCATTTCAAGCGGAGTTTCGTTTGTGACATTTGAAAGCCGATTGATTTGTGAGATCTTTAATTAATTAAAAAAGAACTAAAGCAAAATTCTATATAGGGGGAAAAATATCAAGAACACAATTGAATAAATGACAGCAGTAACTCCTTGAGTGCGGATTGAGCAGTGCCCTTAGATTTTCACAAAACATTTTTGAAAAAGAAATAAAATATGTAAACCCTACGGTAAATATTGTTCACATAATACACTTTATTTTCGAAGGAGTTAGGTACTGAAAAATCTTATAAATAATTTGAAGCATTGTGTGGCGATAAATTGAATATGAAAATTAACATCTGAATTGTATTAAAGTTTCAATTAAAGAGGTATGTTTCAGAAATTTATCATATGCCTTTTATTTTCTTTATCCAAATATTTTAAAATTAAGCTTGTTCCACTATTATTAAAAGCCAAATTTATTGAAATTTTCCGGCTTTTTTATTCAATGTGCCTCGAAAACACAACTTATTTATTATTTCTTTGCAATTAACTATACAACTACAAGCCTGGATTTTAGATTCTTAATAAGTCTCTTTCATTGTTAATTAACTTCAAATGTAAAAATTAAAACTTTAAATATGCTTAGGGAGATATAAGCATAAAAATAAGAAAAAAAATTAATAAACAAAAGCATTAGTTGAGTGACAATTTGCTGCATTAATATTTATTGAAACAATTCCTAATTATTTTTCTAGAACATCTTCGGTTATTTTCCGCTAATTTGCCTAAAATTCGATATTTATGTATTTCTTATTATTCAAAATCAGTTAAAAGTTGGAAAATTGGGGATGGAAATTGGAAAATTTGATGGTTATGCAAATGTAATTATTAAATAATTCCTGCAAATGTACATATTTTTGAAGAGGCAATTTTTCTACTTGCATGAGGCTCCTTACATGATTTTTATAATATTACGAATTATCTCATTTTTACTGATATATTTTTGACAAATATAGTTGTATTTTTAGGACAGTCGAAAATTAAGAAAAACTGATAATCTATACACCTTTCTTAATAACATTTAATGCTTAATAGCATTTTTTGCTGGTATGAAAGTAAGAAATATGATCTCAATAAGTTTATCTGTATATTTTTAATAGAGCACAAAATTTATTATCAAAAACTAAATTTCCGCTAAAAGAATTCCTGTTAGAAGCCTTATTTAAAAATTTTACTAAAAGTATCCAGCATTAATTCGAATCGAAGATAAGTATATAATTGAATGATCCTTTTATAATAAGACATTTTTAATTTGTATTAGAGTATTCAAAGGAATTAATGAAAGTAATTATGTTTCTGTCAATTTTTAGGCCGATCTTCAAGGATTAATATATTACTAAAGAAAAATTCCATAGAAATGAAGGTATCACTAATTCTAAGGTCAAAGTTTTTGAACGAAATTTATAATTTTACCGTTATTATTAGTAAAAAGATTAATTTCTAAAGTAATAAAAAATAAAATTAATAAAAGGAATAGACATATTTTATTTTTTGTCTTTTACACCGACCAGTCTATATTAACAAACAGAGATCTGATATCAATAGATATCAAAGTCTTATGTGATTTATTTTTTAAATATTTAATTTTATTTAGAATTTCCTCAGTTATTATTACACATTTTTAATTCAAGAAAGTGAAATTGATTATTATGGATAGTTTTATTATTTAGAAAAATCAAAGACAAAATTTATTAATTGATTCATTTCCATTATATAAAATTTTTCCAATTGTTGACAATAAGCAGATTGGTCTGAACAAAGCGTAATATTTAAAGCCCCTTCCCAAGATTTTCCTAGCAGGAAAATGTCTCTCTTTTTCAATTATGTTGGGAAAAAATATTAGCGAAACTTTAATAAAATATATTTTGATATTTTCAAACTCAATATTTTATACTCCAGCTTGACTAGACCAATAGCTTCACAATTTTTCAGGAATTAATAAGAAGTTTTAAGTCAAAACTATTAATAGTGTTTACTTTTCCTGATATAACATTCCAGTTGAAATGAAGGATTTGTGGCATTCTAGGTTTAAGTGAAGCAAAGATCAGTTTCATTGTTACCAAAGTACATTATTGCCCGATGGAAGAAAGACTCATCAACGATAGTAAAAATAAAAAAAGAGTGGTTAATTTGTAATACATGAGTCATTAATAGAAGGATGATTTGATGTGTAAAATATTATGGAAAATACTCTTCAGGATGATAGTGAAGTATGTCGAGTCAAATTTTACAAATGACTAATGCATATTTAATTTTTGCACATTTTGAAGAAGTCTGGAATATCAATTTCATTTGAAATTAAATATTAGAACACTTATAATATTACTCACCTCTATGAATTATTTTATGCAACTGACTTGTTATGATTCTAAGTTCAGAATTGGACAAGTCTCCAGTCTGTAAATAAGAGAGAAAATCAGAGGAAAAACAGTTTGAAGAAATACATTTTTAAGTATAAAAAAATTCACATGTCAGACCAAATGAGCTATTAAAAATATCGATAATTATTAGAAAAGTATCTCTGAATGTGATTAATTGTGAACTAATTATTACAGATATTGAAGAATTTTAGGACGGAATTTTCTCCTAACTAGTTTTCTTGAAAATATATATAATAATTTCATATAAGATATTTATAATAGTTGATAAATAATATTTTAAAATAGTTGATAAATTTATAATAGTTGATGAATTTAGCAAGTTCAGAAAATAGCAAAGATTTAATTTATAGCTAACCCAATGAACAATATTTAAAACTGAAACTATTTTCTCTTGAATAAATTACCAAAGTTCAGTAACCAATTATTTCGATCAGAATTTGTATTGCATTTGTTGAAATCAATACATCGAATTTCCAATCCAAATAAATACACACATTATCATATAATCTTATTGTCTTGATTTAATAGAAGTAAAGTCATTGAACAATTAATGCTATTTTTAAAGAAAAGTAATAAATGCGTACCTTATAATTATTACAAAATTTATCTCAATATTCACAAATAATTGATACAAAAATTAACAAAATGTAAATGGGAAAACAGTATTTCTTGACTGTTCTGCTTTGAATAAATGAATTTAAAAGTTAGATTACATTGTAAATAATATGTATAAAATGAATGAAAATCAACTATTTACCTGTAGAAGAACAGATATGCCAACTAAACCTTGATTTTTCTGTAGAGCTATTGCCTCTGATATGTTTTGATAGAGATCGCTGTTGTAGCCATAGATCTGCAGCTGTAAAATGTAAAATATCATTTCATTGAAATTATTCTCGTATTATTTACAGTTGCTTTTATTGATCTTCGATTTCAGGAATTTATAGATCTTTGTGTGACTAATTTTATGAACTAATAATCAAGCTCATAAAATACGCAGGCAATAACAGCTATGAAGGAAGAGGAAAGCCATGTAAATGATTATTGCAGTGCGTGCTACATAAATAATATCACCTTTTAAACCCATTCTATTTTTTCTTGATGGAAAATTATACACAGAATCCGAAAATAAAATGATTGCTATACAGAATAAGTTATTTTCAATTACAGCAGGTTTATAAACCGTATACGTAAGATTTTTTTGTTTATTGCTGAAACAATAATATTATAACATTCTCTTTATTTTAAAGAAAAACTAAATGTTGAAATAGGAGATATCGATATCAAAATACCGTAAACAATAAATATTCTGGCAATACCCTTGGTAAAGGTGATATTTTATTTAACAAAAATATTTTATTTAGCTAAAATAAAGTAACAGTTTTGAATACATTATAATAACTTCGTTAAACATTTGAATATATCCTAACGCTTCTAGGCGGCTTTAATTTTGTAAAGATTATTTTTTCTGGGAACTATATTTTTGAGAATAAATATATTCTAAACGGTTCAAGCACCAATAAGACGAAAGAACAAGTTTGACAAATTTTTTAACCTGAATTTATAAGAAAAGCGTGACATCTTTTACATAATTGTTTAACCCTCTGGGCGTTTCCATTCTACGAGTGGAACTTCTGTAAAGTGAAGGAAGCGGGACTAGTTTTCTGTCGTGGAAGCGTGTCAGTTTTGCACAAGAGATGCACAGCAAGCGTTCAAGGGTTTCTTTCTTCCCCCTCCCGTTCTTCATGGGAGGTCAGCTAGCCTAGGGTATCAGCAAGTTACCACCTATTCATGCCAAATTTTATTGCTTTCTTTTATTTTGTACGGCTACTAACGTCAGATGGTTTCTGGGAATTGTGTATAGGTTGCTTTTTAACTCCGATTGCTGAAAGCACTTTCTAAACAGTGTAAATATAAACAGATAGGTTTTCACTTACTTTTTGCTGTATATATTAAGTACAGAAACTTTCATCATACATTCGGTCTTATTATGTATATATTTTCAATATTAGCAATTATTGAAGGATTAAAATTGTATTCATATCCTTTTATTATTTTTCCAAATAAATTATTTTGCACCGAGCAATCAATAGTTGCAATAAAGTAGCCTTTTTCTAGAATTAGAACTAAACACGGATAGTTCAGTTAATCAGATATATATAAATAACAATATATAACATAAATTATTTTTTAGAAGAACGAGCATCATATTCTATTATAATAAGAGATACAAATCAACAAATTGATTAGATATCTGAAAAAAAAAGCATAATTCTAGAAATATAATTAGCTACTAATGTATTTATGATCCGAGTTCTTAAATATCCAGTAACAATTTTATCAAAACTCAATATTGTTTGTAATCATTGCTTTTTATTTTAAAAAAATTATGGCATCTCCACTCTTGAATGCTTCAAAATAAGGAAATTTTAAAGTTCAAACATCGTGAAATATACCAAAGTAAATAAAGATTAAATGTCCTTATTAAAAATTTATTTTTCAAATTATAGAATATTCCAGTGATTTTAAAGTGTTTGTGAAATTTATAAAAATTATCAGCATCTTTTGCGATTTTTCCTTCATTTTTTCCCATTATGTTGTGTACACATTCAATGAAATTGCTACCTTCAAAAATAATAAAAGGCAGCTTGAACAAACAAACGATTCCTTTTAAATATTATATTGCAATATATTTTATTCCTCATAAATTTCGGTGTGTTTATAATGTTTAGTATTCTTAAAAAAATACAATGGACATAAAATAATTTTCTAATTTTCGTCCATTCTATAAAAGAAAACACTAATGATGTATTGCTATATTTGCTAGTTTTATCAAGTAAGGTAATTCACAAAAGTTTCAGTTGTACTTTGCATAACATCTTTGTATTTTACATCTTTTTATAAAATTGACCGTGGAAAAGTAATTGATGTCTTAAATATGTGAAATTAAACTTGTAAAACATATTTTCACTTATGTAACTTAGCAATATAATCTTTTCTTTCTCTTATTAATGACCGCTAGTAGTGGAGATAACAATCATTGAAAAATTTTTTAATAATTATTCATGCCGATGGATTCAATAAAGGAATAGGCATCTAAGTTTGGTAGGAATCCCAAACGGTTCCACAAATTAATTAAGAAAATTCAATGTTTTAGAACAGTATTTGAAATTTGCTTACAAGAAAAGGTTACTTTTGTGGATTATCTCCATAGACATGATAAAATTACCAATATATATAAGTAAATGAATTTAATGAAGAGATAGTGGTAATGCTATTTCAGTGACGTTGTGATGTATAAATTTTACAAATATTTGCCAGCATAGTTTGAAAACTCTCGAAAACTGGCATAAGAGGTAAGCGATTCCTTATTTAGAAGCAATAACCGGTTTAAGCAATTACTTTCGCTCATGAAAGAAATATGCTCTGTTATAACAATGAGTTGAAATCTTTTGCACAATTGTGTAGGATGTCGGATTTAATATAGGAAAACGCATTACACTTCATCAAATTTAAGTAATTATATAACAACCGTATTGATAAAAGAAGTAGTAATACTTTTAAAAATATTTTCGGAGCGGAGCCTATTGCTTTATTTTTATCTATTCACAGTAAAGATAAATGTATATAAAATTCAACAGCAAAATCCAAAATAAGTAATAGAACGAAAAAATTTTAAAGGAAATACGTCGCCAGTCAACAATAACAACAAATGCAATTACTAAAATGCACAAATTCAATAATCTTAATAACGTTGTGGAAGTATATATAGAGAAACCAGTAGTAAAAAAAAGGCCGACCTTAAGATTTAAAGGTATAACCTAATGACTGCAGTATATACTCATAGAGAATTCATTAAACGGAATCCACCTCAAGTATAAATTCCCGACTTTTTCTATTGTCAATTTATTATATATATAACAGAACTGGATTTTTTTTACAAATTATTTACCAGAATAATTTAAAAACATAAATCAGATTAATTAAAATTTTATGAACTATAGTTATGCCTTATTATAATATTCATTTAATTATGTTAAGCCTCATAATTCATATTCCTTTCAGTAAATTATTAACTTCACGTATTATAGAACTAGTTTTCGTGAAGTTTTGTCTCCAAAGTTTTTTATGCTAAGTCATTCGCATGTTGCAGATATTCGGTATTCATGTTTCTCAGACTCAGAGAAAGAAGATTATAAACAAGTAATATAAAAAACAATTTTTTAAATGAATTCGTTCTTAGGTCAGCAAAGGATTTTTTTTTATTTTAGTTACTTTTTATTAAACGATTATAATAATGGCAATTTTCCATTTTCCTGTCTACATATGGTGTTGGACTATTATATTTTGTTCGTTGCTGTTTATTCCCCTATCTAATTTATGAAGTTGATGGTGGTCCCATAACCACAAATGACAATCTTCAACTGGCGGGTTCGAACTCGCAGCCGAAAAGATGTGAATCCAGCGCCCAACCAACCAGGTTATCCGGGCCTGGTGTCTCCTGGCGATTAAAATTCTATTTTAGTTTCTTATTATAAATTATTACAATTGTTGTTATTTTCATGTTCCGCTTTACAACGGAAGGAGGGGTGCGATAACTTTTGAGAGTATGGACCGTTGAGCACCCGAGTCCAGAAGTCCGACTTCCAGCCCACACACGTCAAAAACACTTTTTATGGGACGGACTGCATTCATTCATCTATAGATCATAATTTAGATCTAGAACAGAGAACGATCACCTCTGCTCCAGTACGCACTGTAACACCACTCTCGACATGGAGGACTTGTGACCACGACAAATGTAACGTTCACCACACACACATACGGAAAGACTTCGGTTGGTGGGTTCAAACTTGCAGCCCAAGGGATGTGAAACTAACGCCTACCAACCAGGTTATTCCGACCTGATAATTGCAATTACTATAAATAATCGATCAAAAATTTCTACTAACATTGAATTTTCAACTGCAAGTGATTATTCAAAACCAATTGTGACTTACTACACCAGTTGGGTAGTGCAATACAGATTAGAAATTTCTAATGTAGTTATTCTCAATTATTTTACTTCGAAAGTACTTCAAAATGAGTCGAAAAAACTGATTAATTTACAATGTTTATTTTAACTGCATCAAACATTACGAAAATAAACACAATCGTTTAAGATAATCTGCTGAAAACATGTTAAACCTAATCTCATTGGCGTGGGGGGGAAACAAACTGAATTCGTTACTTATTTAGCGATGGAGAAATGTAGTCTAATTTTTGACGAGAAAGTTGGTTTTTAATTAATTAATAAAAAATTAATTAATATTTGAAAAAAAACTGTATTGACATCAAATGTCATCCACTACAAGTTTTTTAAAAAGTTACTTGTACTTGATAGGATGAATAAAAAGTATTTTATTAACGATGGAAAATTTGAAAAAGATATATTTAGGGGGAGAGTGAGCTAACAGCAGGAATTGAAATAAATAAAATGCTGAAAGAAAGCAAATCGTACCCATCCACAACACTTGATACTTAATTTTCATAGTTTATCAAATAGATCTCCAAGAGACAAAGGAAGAAAAAATTTAACTTGATTGATTCATCTTAGTACCAAATTAAACAATGGACTTAAGAAACATGCATGGAGACTAAATGACTAACTTTTAAAATAACATTAGAAAGCAGGATAAGAACTGAAAATGTATAACTATTTTATATTAAACATGATAACGTACATTAACAAATTCAGTTTTTTAGAAACGTTAAAATATTTGGAAAGTTTTCTAAACAAGTGATTATTTATATAATTGACTTAAAAATAAACATTTGTTTCTCAAATTTCAGTTCAATGTAGCATATTGGATATGGCTTAATCCCTTTTTTAAACACTTCCTGAATCTTTTTGAATCCAATTTTTAAGCTTTTCTGAATTCAATAGCCGGAATTAAAAAGGCAGAGCATTCACTAGAAATCATTTCAGTCAAATAATTTGTGAAATTTTTAATTTTTTCCTTTCTCGTAAGTAAAAATATTACAATTTTCTTAAATTAATTGTAAATAAGTTAGATGTAATCTTGTGTCAAATATTAGATGAAACTAGTTGATAGGAAATCTGTATGCCTGAATCTGTATGTAAAAGTCGTGTTTGCGTATACATGATATTTCAAAACAGAAACACCTTGATATATTATACGTGTCGTACAAAATTATCAAAATGTAGATTTGTATTAAATTTTTTTAAATATAATGTGTCAAAATATTGATTATCCATGAGTCAGTCTTTCCGTGAGTGTTTGAGCAATTATTTTAAAATACAAAAAAAAAAAAATAGATAAATGAAGTTTGGTACGTTGCTTTGACATCTTTACTGCAAAAATATAGAATTTTCACTCCAATATAAAAGATTCAAAATTCAAAATTGTTTCTATTCAAATATACTAAAAAATACGGATAGCGCTACACTGCATAAGCGTATGAGAAAATATGAAGATTAATACTACCATTGATCTTTATCATGATTGTAAATCCTTAGATTACTTTTAATAATAATAATAATAAAAATAAAATCTTGATAAAAATTACTTCCGACAACTTTTAATATCGTTCCACACCAAAGTGTGCAGTTTATGAAGTTTTCTTCCATAAGAAACACCTGCCAAAATTTGAGTAAAGTAATGCAAATTCATTTATTTGATCTTAGTAAATAACAGTTTATGATTTCAAGCCATAGCTATGAACTCTAAAACTTTTCCATATTCATAAATAGTTTATTGTTCACGCAGCATTGAAGCCTTTATTTGCATTATTTTCCATTAGTAGGTTCAAATCATGTCATTAAAAGTCGTGCTGCATTTTGCACAAGATTTTTCAAAAGCTATGTGATTTATCCATTCAGATTTTAGCCTCTAATGAAGAAGTCTCTTTGGCATAACAAAGAAAAAATTGCTTAAAAACTGTAAAATAAATGCAGAATTTTTGAGTTTTTTAAAAATTTTATATATCTACCGTTTTATCTAAGAAAAGTATCTTCTTTGATAAACTATTAAAAAAATTGTTAAGATAGTTTACAGAGTCAAAACTTTTAAAATGGATTCAGTTAAAATTTTTCAAACATTTAATTTAATTTATTTTGCTATTTCTTTTATCTACATCAAGGTATAAATACTAATAACGAAGTATTAAAAGTTAAATATTAATTGTTAATAATATTAGTAAATATCTAAGCATTAATAACTAAACTTCCCAGATATAAATAATTAAAAAAATGTTTTTATTGTTTCTTTTATGAATTTGAAAGAGATTATTTCATTCCGTTCAGTATACAACTTTAAAAAGTAGTTGCATAATAAAAAATCGAACACATAATTTCATGCTATTACACAATATAAATCTGAAAAGAGAAACAATAAAACAGTATACTTTATTATATTCTTCAAAATTTAGGCTACTTTAAAACACAAAATTCAATCGCATCTGTTTACGTTGAACGAAGAAAAATAATTGGAGGTAGAGATTAGAGTAAAAAACATAAATTTTCATTTAAAAAATAGTTTAATTGTAAATGCGAAATATATTTAATTTATTAATTATATATTGATAGCAATTTTTCAAATATATTCCTTCTGAGTTTCTAATGCTTCAGTGCGATGTTTAATCACAAGAGAGCATAAAACCGCATTCTGAATAAAAATTCAATGGAACTTTAAAACAAAATTTTGTTCAAATAAGCTTTATCCAAGAAATACTATTGAAACTAAATACAAATTAAATCTAAGTACACACAGACGCTTATGGGACACACAATTTGAGAAACTTTTTTGTTCCTCTTTTATTCATTGATATCTTGTTCCTCTCTTACTCCGTGACCATTCAAAACGCCCTTTTGCCCTTAAGGGCTCTTCGAGCCCTCAGTTCCTTTGGCATCCTTGAATGGTCGTAAAACATCCATTGTGCTGACTCCCTTCCGATCCATAAAGATGTCCAAACTTGTTGGGGGAAAGAAAAACGTTAAAATGCGTCGGCAACGCTAGGAGAACCGACAACCCCCTACGTTATTTTCCGTGCACAGCGAAAGAGTGTCGACTTTTAGCCTACGTTAAAATACGTGCAGCGCCCTTGCCGTGACGTCTTGCGGCTACGTAGAAATACGTGCATAACCCTTAGAGGGTTAAAAGCGATTTGGATTTGAATTTTTGGGGCAAGATTCTGATACAGAACATACTGCGCCTAAATAGCATAGTGTTTAAAAAGAATTTTTTTGTTGTACTCAATAATCCAGAAGTTATATTTAATATGTCATTATTAAAAAAAGATGTTATTTCTTATTTAATATTTAACGAGATTTTATATCAAGAATTACATAAGACCAGTAAACATCAGAAAAAAATTAAATGAAGCTAATGTCTTGAAACTTCAAGGAACATTTTTATATACAGGATTGTCCCAAATTCTTGTATACTTTTAAAATTCATAATAGAAGAAATAATACTCGGAAAAGATTCTGTTTAGAAGACTCTATGATAGGAATAGTGTAATTTTTCTATGTATTAAAAATGATTCCAAAAGTAATCGAAAGCATGCTACCACTAGTCAGACTGAAACCTTTTATACAGATCAGTCATGCAATAAAACACCTATCTGGCAGTGTACACGTCATTTAATGAAGGCCCCATGCTTTCTTTATTAAACCAAAAATTCGCCGTTCAACTTTTCTTCAAGAATAGTGAAGACATAATTTTGGCATTGTGGAAGTTACGTACGAATAGTAGGGTGAAAGACTTAGAATAGTCTTATTTCGCTAAATGACATAAATAATTTAGCATGAATGTCTTGAAAAAATGAGGAGTTTGGAGGATATAAGCTAATGCAGATGGAAGACTAAAGCAGACGGAAGAATCTCCCTCACTGCACTCACTATATTGAAGGTGATTGCAGCAATACTCAAAATATACTCATGTCCATAAATTAAGGATAATTCAGAGCCCACGGAAATTGAACTCTTAAATATATATATCACGCGTAAAATGACTACGCTAATATTCAAAAACCATACGGAAATCTCGGAAAGCTACCAGAGGACACCCATAGTACGGCGAAAGGACGAGAGTGTAAGAGAGTTACTTATAATGAATACAGACGAAGAAGTAAACATTATTCGCAAGGGCTTTATAAGCATTTCATTGAAATAAACGCATAGCTATGACACAAAGGACGCATACGTGTTACGTGGTAGTATTATCGGTTGTCTGGAGTATACGAGGAACGGGAAATTTCCCAGAGTTCCCCAGATTGAAATTTTTCAGATGATTTCAAGATTATGGTGATGTGAGGAGACGTTACAGCACAGGCCTCCTCCGAGTTATAATATTGAATAAGGACAGATATTTGGCAATTATTGCCAAAAGAAACAGGAGCCCAGCATTAGACCTGTCTCGTGAGCTCTCTTCAGCCACCCTACGGCAGTTAAAAGGCATACCATGTAGAGACGCTTAGGGCAGTTGGTGTAGTGCTCGTAAGCCTGTCAGATATGTGCCACTAACTACAACTCACTGTACCCTACGGTTAGCCTAGAGAAGAGAGCATGCATTGACTCGTCGGAATTCTATATGGAGAGTGTCAGGTACCCGTTACTACCAAGATAACATCACTGAACGACACTGTTACGATGGGCAGGATTGCTTGATTTTGGAGAAATTATTCTAGGTTCCAGAACTGACCTGCATGCTCAAATTGGAACCATGACAGGCCACATCTACCGGAACGTCATTCTGGAACAACAAATACGCGGTACGATGGACTCAGAATTCGCGTTTATGGATAACAACGCGTCCGTAATTTATGTACATGAGTGTAAAACTTCGTATTTGGACGATATTGAACCTTCTTAATATATTCAAACCATTGCATTCTTATAATGTGATTGTGTGATGTATTATCGTCTCTTATTGCATGATGAACTCATTCTTTCACGAAGAGCGCTGTCTGTATCCAACTGAAATCTTATACAATCACAAAGAACATGCGTTACGTCTAATTGCTTTCATGCAAGACAATTTTTTGATGTTATGAATAGATTCTGCATTGAAAAATAGGTCAAAAATCATATTTTGGTTAATATTCCATAACTACATCATATAGTATATTTAACATTTTCTGTTAAGGTTTTGTTTCCTTAATTAGAAATATAAGGCTTATATAATCTCTGGACGTCGGAACCGAATACGATTTTGCGAGATTCTTTAAAAACAACTTTCATATTCATTTGCAGAAAATATTTCAATGAGAAATGTAATTATTTCTACTTGGCAAAAAAATATCCAAGGAATTTCTTTCTTCAAAGTTAGTAAATTTAGAGTTTATGGGAAACATTTTTATATAAGTTTTATTTCCTGGCATTAAAAAAAAGTGTGTTTAAGTAAAAAATCGTAAAACAATGCTATGATATTAACTTTTTTTAAAAGACCGATCTCTTTATTTTCCAAGTATAAATCCTTATATCAATTTCCGTTTAATAATTATTTTTTGAAGCACAATATATATCATTGAAATGTTTATGCAAACTCGAAAAACAAAACGGCAAAATCACTTTCTGCCTAAGCAAATGATTTTGTAATTTGACGTAGAATTGAATTCTATTGTAAAACTGATAGACATTACAGCGACGGATATTTCCCCGAAACATTTGCAAGTAGTAATTTCTTATTACTCATTAAAACATTCCAAACTTCATCATGATACATTGTCTAGTGAAAAACTGATAAATGCTTATAAACATTTGGAAAATAGGCATTAATATTTTTTAATTATTTTCAAATAATTTATCCAATTTTTTTTACAGAATTACAGTTTTTACATTATTAAAGTTTTTAGTTTTTACAACATTACAGTTTTTAGTTTTTACAACATTA
>JAOUZG010046248.1:2963-31305 GCA_026289955.1 Argiope argentata | reverse complement strand
ATAATGCTAACCGCCTTTGTCGGTGACCATCGGGTTCACCAATGTTAAAGCTCACTAAAATGTCCAATTAATATTTTACGTAACTTGGTCTCATAACAGCTTTTTTAGCAAAATATCTTTACACTTTAAATTTTGATAGTCATATTGTTCACTTATAATATTATGTAGATCTTAAGATTTTCTATTCATTGCAATACTAATTTCTCTCTTTCTATTTGGGCCTCGAAATTTTAATTATTAATTTAAAGTGGAAATGATGAAACTGCAATTAATATAAAGACAGTTGTTTCCTGCACCTAGGATTGTCTTTAAATAAAAGAGTTTGAGAAGTGAGAGCAGAGTCGTTTGCCATTAAAGTCTTCCGTGCATAACAGAATATTTTTCATAATTTATAACATCTCTAAAAATTATTCAGCAAAATTTGCAAAAATCCATCACGAAATACAGTTTTTAGCTTTATTTTTAAAATTAAATAAATTCTGTTAATAATAATATATAATTTTTTTTCGTTTATAATATTTCAAATGTTATGAAGTTTAAATTTTAGACATTCATTTTGTCGAATCTGACCAATTAATTAAATTTTGAGTGTTCTGATATTAGAAGAATCGACATTTTCCTAATCTAGGCCAATCACTCTTGAAAAATCTTAGAAGGTGATTGGCTTCTTCAAGATCGCAGATGAAGTGATTTAATATTGTCAATTTCGTTTTGTAAATCGTTTAATCAGAATATCGGATTTATTGACCCAAATGATATAAAATGTAGTACTAAAGATTTACAAATTGGCCATTGGGTCCAGATTTTATCGGATATTCTGCATGAATCAAACTATGATTGCTTTCATGAAGTTGATTTATTGAATTAATAATATAGATACTATGGATGGTTATGGTAATATTTATTTTGTTTTTATTCTTTTAGAAAATATCATATTTATTTATTTCATTTCATAGAATCACGTGCTAACAATTACATTTATCTGGATTTAATTTGCAGTAATAAATAACTTATTTTTTCCTCAGAAATTTTGTAAATGTAATGGCAACATGCTGATAAAAGAGAGATATTGGCCCTGGTCGTGCTGACTGAACTTTTATTTTGCTAGGAATAAATTGTTGAAAAATATAGTTGAAGTATTTATTTAAAAATTAATTTGTAGGTAAAAAATTATATAGTTAAAAACATAATAATTTGAATTTTAATTTGATATAAAAATCGTTTTTATATGATAATATTTTGGAAGTTATCACAAAAAACGTTTAAATTTCGCTTAATTTTTAATAAATTAGAATTCTAATTAAAAAATTTTGTGAATCTAAACCATTCCCAAATCCCCTTGAACACACATAAAAAGTTTAATCAAAATTAGTTCAGCCGTTTTGGAGAAGTTCAGTCACATACACACGCACAGAAGAATTATATATATATATATATATATATATATAGCTAACTTTTAAAAAAAGGGAGTCTTTAGTTTCCTCTCCCTCCTCTTTAACTTTCAACACCGAATTAAGATAACTTGAACATTCTTGTTATAAAAATTACTAAACAGGTATGAAAGGATTGCAAATTCTGCAATTTATATAGTTTCACTTTCGAATGAGAAGCATTTTTTGTTTTGAATTAAGACTATGTTGCCAATTATCTTTTTTTTTCGTTTGAACATTGCACCGGAAAAAATGTTACTTTTTTTTTGGTCATTGGCTGACAATTTATTTACAAAAATATAATTCTACCGAGCTGCTAAGAAAAAATGAACACAGGCAACACTTTACATTTTCTACTGAAACTAAACAAATATTCAAAAAAAAATTCTATTCTATAGAACAAAAGAAAGAGAAAACCTCAAATAAAAGTATCAGTAAAAGCCATTTTAAAGCCAATATAAGCCAAGCCAATTAACCAAGAGAATTGAAGAAAAGTTTTAATTTAATAAGAGGCACACTTACAAAACTACTTAAATCATGCTCTAACTTTTGGAAGATTAACAACTAAATCAGTGGTTCTTGTGTTGGTGTATGCTCTTTCAGTGTTTAATTACGTATTTCTTAAAAAAAATTGCCTAAAATTTCTTTGATTTTAAGTAAATTATTTTCATTCTCTTTCACTGAAAAAAATGTTAGATGATTAACAGAAAACAGTGGAACTTTGCCAAGTCAAATGTCCCTAAAACGGAGGAAAGAAACAATTTGCCATGATAATAACATGTCACCATGAGTAACCATTTTATTTATTTCAGTTGGAGTAATTTTTACGGAACCAACTTAGTTTGGATTAGTCAGATGAGGAAGACGAATTTTCATCGGTCACCCCTCTCTCCAAACCTCCAACCCACATCAAAGGGGGAACGCTAGGCCCGGACAAATATAATGTTCACCAGATCCTCTTACAACACCGATTCCCTGGTGGAATCGGTTCTCCAACTTAAAACCCTCTGGTTCTGATAGCCTCACACCAGGGCATCGCTGCCGAAATTTTTTTAACTTTAACTAATAATAACAATTAAATATATTGAATGTATTTCATTCAATATGTAATATCGTTGATGAAAACATGAGTATCTTCTAAATTGATAACATCTTCACTTGATTAATTGAGATTTTATGTAAATAATTATGGATAAAATTCATATGAGATGATTTTTATACTAAATATTTTTATTGAAACCCTTTATCATTCAAAAAGACATATTGCTGGCTACTTTTAATTCAAATAAAATTAAATAAAATATAGTTGTAGAGATGAAAACATAACTTCATTCATTTGTTAAGGCACTCTTTGCTCCCATATATTATTTCCATTTATCCTTGTATTGATGTTGCTTCAAGAAATTCGTAAAAATTTTTGACAAAAAATTATTTGCATAGAAATCAAATAATTTTTTTAAAAAAATTCTTCTCTATCTATAGCTATGGTAATAATCAAATTAGAAATAATAGGTTTTTCTACTTAAAATTGAGATTTAAAAATATGTTTAAAATACTTTTCATGCAATTTACCACCTCAGCTTACCTGAACCTATTTGCTTTTAAGAAACAATTTTCTTTTATTCTGAATGAAATTGAAATTTCAATTTAACCTTGAAGACAGGATAACCTTTTTAACTTTCTTAGAAAGACATTTATTTTATTTCATTGAATATTTTTACAATTCAAGAATTACGGATTAATTTGAATGAGCGTTTAGCCTGTTTTGTACACGTAGCAATTTTTATGTGAATGTTTTAGATTGTTCTCAAACAAATAAAGCAAGAAGAAATACAATTAATTTAAATATAAAAAACAATTTTATACGCACTTCTTTAATACGGAATTAGAATTAATTTTTTGACACTGTAAATTTTATTAGATATTACGTTCTTCTCTTAATTCGCGTAATTTCAAAAGAGGCTGTGAAATTGTTTTTCTATGATACACATTTTCTGTTACATTGAATTACAACTAAATTTTAAAATATGCGGATGTTCATTAATAATTTTCCCCATCATTTATTAAACTTTCCAAGTTTTTTCCTAGTATAATGAACGTGGTTAATAAAATCGCTGATATTTATTTGAAAGGAATATGCAATATCAATCAATCACTTTAATAAATAATGAACCATGAGAACTAAGCAAAAAAGCCCTCATGCATTAGTTCTTTTTTTTAATTCTACGAAGTACAGCAAAAAATTCCATATTCATTATAATACTTAAATCAAAGCTCTTAATCTTTAAATTTAATTTTATGTATAGTACTTTAAAGAAGAACATTGATCACAAAAAGTAACCAGGCTTACAAGCAATCATCTTGAATGAGCATATTGTAAAAATGGTTTAACAAATTTAGCTATCGTGAGTGGAATCCGAAATTCCAAAAGAAGTTACTTAAATCGTAAAAAGGTAGCTAAAAACTTTGCTGATCCTTATTTATTATGTAATAATATTAAGTGACCCATATTAAAACAAACATAAAACACTGTTTAAAAGAACAAACTTTTGAAAACGGTTGTTATAAATCTGGTGGTCCAAACAAAAATTGTAAGATCTTGAGGTGTACACAGAAAAGGTTTAAGGAAATCGCAATCATATTCATAATGCATTTTAATTTCAGCATTACGAGATATTTGAACTATTTTGCTCTTTATTGTAATCATTTACCATTATAATTTTCTCCGATTGTTTTTTAAGCTACAGGCTTTTACAATTTTTGATTTGATCGCCGCCACATCTTCAGAGTAAAAACCTTCTTCTTATTTAAAATACTGAGAAGGTCTTTTTCATTCAACTTTTTAAATGTATCATTTTCTAATTTTCAGCTTTTTATTCATTTGATATTCCAGCAATAAGTAGTCAACTCTCATGCGCGATGCGAGAGAGGTCACGATGAAAATCATACGAAAATCAGTGCACAAAATTGGCAGTCATTTTTTAAGTTTTCATCTATATTCCAAGCAATTATATTAAATTTTTTCCATAAAGAAATTACTTTCTATTAATTTTCCAGGTTTTAAAGAGTAAATAGTTTCATTTGTATGCGTTCTATAAATTCTTCTTTTGTATATACATGCTATAATATATATATTTTTTAAATAGTAAATATTTTAGATCACATTAGCAAAAATTCCACTTCCCGAAAATGAAATTTTAATTCTTATTGTATTATTAATTTCTTATTTTAATTACTGTTTTTTTCTTCAAAAAATATGGATGTGAAAATGGAACTATAAAAGTATTAAAAGTATGAGATTGTGATTCCAATTTTAAGGAAGAGATAGACTGATTATTATGCTTTATACTACCCAGGATCTTCATCATTCTTCCAAAAACGATCATTTTGGAATTTCTGAATGGTTCTAGGAAATAACTGCATCTAAAACAAATATTAACAGTTGCAATTACAATAATCTTATGAAAATTTAAATATAAGTCCATGCTCTTTAATCTATTGTTTTTCAAGATAATCAAGAATTTTTCAATTTTAAGATTATTAATTATTAGATTTCCCTCATCTTTAGTCAGTTCCTTTACCCTGGCTTCAGCCAGCAAAACGAGTCAAGTGAATGCGAATGCAAAGAATGAGTAATGGCTCAAGTGCTGTTATCTAAGGAAAGAAATATAAGTTTTGTAGTTGAATTCGTTCCTTATTTGATATATTTGAATTTCCCTCACTTTTTGAAATATTTACCATGACTTTCTTTTAACTCACTGTAATCCTTTTATGAGCTTGTATCTGGATATTTTATAGTTGCCCCTGTTCTCTGAATGTTAATCTCAGTAGCATCAGAATATTTCAAGCTCTCTTAAACTGTGTGTGATTTTTTTGAAAAATTTCTGAGAAATCCAGAATTTGTCATTACAAAGTTTAGAACTACTAATCTTTCTCTTTAATTTTCTCTTAAAATACTTTAAATTAAGACCAACTATCATGGCGTGATTCTAATTTTCTTAAAGTCACTTACTACTCAGGTCTGCTTATCCAATTGCTAAATCCCAGCTTTACGAATAAGAAACATGCGAAGTTAGTAAAAATGTTTCAAACTGGACAGGATAGTTATGATCAGCAGCCTCTCCGATTATGGAGAGAAAAGCTGCATGTGTTATATGTACAAATGAATTTGTGATTGTTATGAAATAAATCTTGGTGTTATAACTCATGCTCTAGATTAAAGTAAACATGATTAAAAAATTCAAATATAAATTGATAATATAAAGTAATTTAAAAAGTTTGATGGAACTATCCATCATTATACAAATTAAAATGTTAAACCCAGTTAACAAAAAATTCACAGATTAGTTATAAAAAATCTTGAAGAAATCATACGTTTTTTCTAATCACAGCAACCCGTGGAATGACTAATTGAAATCCGCTGTACATAGAATGACATTTGATCTTTTTTGATAGCTACCCTCCTTATTACGCAATAACTGTGAAAAAAAGTTGTCAGCAACCATTAATTTGCTGTACATCTGCTTTGAGTAATTGCCACCAATTGTTCTTAAGTATAATTTTTATAGCAATAATAATAAGAAAGTTAAAGAAAAAAGTGAACAAATATATTAATAGATATTAATTTTAAACACCATGCATTCCATCACTAATATTTGACCAAATAATAATTTTCTCGCTAAAACAGTCAATTTTGCCACTTTGCGCTTCATGAGGTTAACATTCAAAAAGAAATGACATTTTTTTGTCTCATTTTCTTTTTCATTATTTTTAAATACATCTTCGAAGATTCACTCAATAAAGTATCAATGTTTTAGTATCTGAGATAAATGTAGAAGATATTTTGCTAGCAACTCTGGAATAAAGAATTTCCTTTTGAGCCGGAACCGTTTTTCTAATCTCTTGAGAAACTTCACTGATCATGTCTTGATATCAAAGAAGAATTAAGGTTCTTTTGGGAATAACGGAGATTTTTGATTTTTGCCCAGAAAGTAATGGAGAAAAGGAAAGAATAAATGCGTTCCCATATAACTCAGATTAATGAAGTCACTAGAGCTTTCACGTTTTGCAGGAAGAAAATAATAGGTCTCATTCGTTAAAAGAAGATTTTAACAAAGAAAAAGTGAATGGAAAAATAAAAACTGATTGAAATAAATGTCTTGATTTACTTAAAAAAGAGATAAATTGGCAAAAATAATAGTCAAAATATTATTATAAAATTATTGTATTTAAATTATAGTTTCTTGTATTTGTTGAGTCTACATTTAATGAATAATGACTCTAAACCTTTAAAGTAAGGCTATTTAGTTTCTTCGTTTTAAATTAAATTAAAAAAACGGCGAACTGAAACTAAAGATCAGTGTTAGCTTCGTTACACATTCATCAATATGAAAACATGAAGGATTATCAAAATACAGAGATTACATCAAAAATTTATTAGCAAAGCATAGTTTTGCTAATAAGAAGAAAAGAATGCGATTATGACCAAATAAATTATTTGCTATCGAAACGAATAATTATCTTGTTTATTTTTTTTAATTTCATCTTGAGTTTTCACACAAGACCACTGATTTAAAGATCGTTATCAAGTTCCAAATGTGTAAATTGGTAATTATTACCTAGTCAGCAATTTAGTTTACTTTAGGTTATATTAAAATTACTTTAGTCTATAAAATTCCTTAAATTATTCGGGAATTTTCATTATCAACATTTCTTAACAGTTTTTTTCAATTGCAAAGGATGTTTTACTTATGTTTTTTTAAGGCTGTTAGTTAAAACCCGGTGTTATTTTTGCCAGTTTGAGTCTGATAAATATGCTCCCTTTTTTGGCTTTTGAAGCTGGCAACGTAAGCAATTAATTCTAGCTTTTACATTTTTCGTTTCATTATTTTATTCCTACATTTAGCTCCATAATGGATATTAAAGCTAAAGGTCTTCGCGAATATACGAACAACTTTGAATTTCATACAGAAATAAATATTAAAGAGCGCGTCATTTTTCTAAAAATACAAATGAATGATTGTATATGGTAATTTGTTTTCATAAAAAAGAGTTCACACTTTTTATCGTCTAGATTAAAGGAAAATGTGTCTAAAGTGATATATTAAAAATTGGCTTATAGAGTCAGGAATGATAAAATTCTTCCATATTTTTGTTAAGAAAGAGATCTTATATATAAGCCTAAAGACTGGGGGTCTGTTATTGAAAGTTCAAAGAGAAGTTTGAAAAGCTCATTACTACAAAGTAGCAAATATTTCTTCTCCTTACTAATTTCTTACTCTAAAAGGCAAAAATATCAGTCGCTAAAATGCCCATACGTTAATAAGATGGATGCTCGTCAATAAGATGGAGTTTCAAGAAGAAGCCTCTTCTTATACGAAAAATACATGTGCTACTACAGGTACCAACAGGTGACAACCAACCATTCACACCAAAAACTCAATAGAATGTGCTAGTGGTACAGTAAAAAGAAGAAACAGTAAAATCCAATAATCATCTGGAAGACCCATCAACTCCTTTCAAAAAATTTGATAATATTAATCGAATTGTTCGAACATAATTAATTCCAAACGACTATACATTAATTAAAATTCCTGTTGGAAAATGGATTTGAAAAAGTAAAAACATATACTTAAATTGCACAAATAATGAAAACATAACATGAGGACAGCAATTCATACATTAACAAATGCATAGATGGCAGCAGTGCCGATGCGCAAACACATCCACTAACAAAGAACAGCATCGCTGACGACAGCATTCTTTCAATGCCCGGCAGCTGATAATAATGAATAGAGGGTATGAATACTTTCCTCAGACGTCCTCCAAAATGCTGGTATTCTTACCCATTCTCCAAACTTCCACTTAAACTGAAGTTTGGGCTTAATAACCCAGAAGTAACTAAACATATCACATAGGATAAAAACATGATTTACAGTTTCACCATCTTTGTCACAAGGTCACATTAGATTCGTGTGTAAATTATCTACCTTGAAGGTTTTCCAACACACCGTAGCCAGCACATCATTGATTCAGTAGAAATTCCCGTACATTATGTCCAACTTAAAATTTCTGAAAGTGTCATGGTTCCATTCATCTGCAGTCAAGTTTCATATGATTGAATATTTGCTTCTATTGATTGCAAAAAAAAACCTGTGCTTGATAATTATCTGACACTTTGTTCATATTTTTCAAACGCGTGTATTTTTTACACACATAACTTCCAGCAAACTCTTGATTTATTATAGCAAATAAGCAAAGAACGAACAATGATAATCTGTTAATTATTTTTTTCTCTAAATATTGCTCATGTTTACCGAAGTTTTTTTAAAAAAGGAAATCTCATCACTAATTGATTTTTTAAGGAACTTTAATTTTCGCACAATAAATGAATTAACAATACAAGTAATAGAATGAACATACATATAAAAGAGTGAACAATACAAAGCATTATCTAAATTTTAAATAGCTGGATACATATTTTAGGTTTTACAAAAATGTAATAAGAAAATTAAGAGCTATCATACTTCGATCGTTTTGAAATTATTGATTTCTATCTTGGAAGTAATGAGAAAAGAAGGCAAGCGTGTGTACCGACATAGCTCAGATTAATAACGCCACTAAAGATTCAACGCCATGGAGTATGAAGATAATGAGTCTCATTTGTTACTAAGAGACCTCTGAGTCTTCTTTAGTTTCCGACAGCAGCATATGAAAACATAACCAGAATTGCCCATTTCCATCAATGGGTTTCCTTCATGCATTTGAATTAAACGCGTTTCATAAATTGTTATCCATAATGTGATGTTATCTAATCTGTGTAAATCGATATTTTCAAGATTTTTGTGAATGAATTTGGTGCAGAATAATTGTAGGAAAAGATATTGCCTTACTTATTAGACTTGATTTGTTTCTTTACTTGATTACTTCTATTATGATACAACTCGAATTTCCTCTTCATGCAATAATAATAATATTACATTTTAATACATATGTAATATTAATTTGGATGATTTGAGCAATCAGAAGAATTGTAAATTCAGTGTTCATTAATTCATTCAGGAAGTTTCAGGGTTTTTTTGCATTTTATCCAATGAAGAAGATTTTTTATCGAATATTATGTACGACAGTGTATATTTTCCTTTGAGGAATAATTTTAACAAACAAGAGTTCTCTGGATGGAAAGGAACAGTTTGTCGTAGCTAAAAACGGGCCTTTGGAGTAACCTTTATTACGGCAACCAGTTGAAGAAATTACTAAGAACGTAAATGTGAAACTAATACAAACGTGTCTTGAATACGAAAAGTGGAATTTTTTCTGAGAGAAAAGTTTTCTGATGTAGTTAAGAATATTAGAAAAATATTTCTAATGCAAAGTTTGTCAATCAAAAAGTAATATTTTCGGCATCCTAAATATTTAAATAATTAAATAAATCTTACAAATAAGTTTTATTTTTTTCTGAAAATAATAAGGATGTTTGGTGAACATTGCATCTCAAGCTGACCTTAGCCAACTTACGTCATTATAATTGAAATTCATTAATAAGGCATTGTTGGAAAGTAAAACTTGGTTCAATATTCCTGCCTTTATTTTCAAACATACCATATTTGATTATTTAAAATGTTATTATTATATTTTCTTCAAGACAGATTCAAAGGACGACTTTTGAACGCTCATAAAGGCAACGGACTTTCACTTTCTTACAATACTATAATTATAACTTTAAGGAGGCAAAGTTCTAAATTCTGTTTATGCTCGTAGTTAACATTTAATTTAATCAGTTTTGTAGCATATGGTGCGTATTAATATCCAAAATATCTATTAATCAACTGTCCAACAATATGTATTAACTATATGACACAGATTTCTGAAACCAAACATTTCGGAGGTACAATAATGGGAAAATATTAGTACCAAATCCTCTCAATGAATCATTAATTTATATTTTAATTCCTTTTCTATTAAATAATTTGAATTTTTTTTATTATATGTGCATTATTTTCATTATATGTATCTTTATTTTGCTTTTTTTAAACATACGATTGATTCCCAGATAAATCTACTATATTCAAAATTCTGTTCTACAGAGAAGATGCTTTATTAAGCTATATACTTTAACACTTCTATCTTTGGCAGAAGTTATTATTAAGGGGAGGAACAGAAACTCATTTTCACATACATAGAAGGAAGCGGTTTCTTCTATAAACTACAAATATTCTAGTGGGTATTTTAAAAAAGCAGGTGGTAAATTGTGAAGTTAGCTCTTAGAAAATAAATTTCAATTCGTTCCCAATCTTAGCAGTTAAATTATATAATTTTCTTGATAATGTTAAAAAATTTAAATTTTTTATCAAAAAGAAGTATTAACTATAATTTAATGTTTGAATAATTATAAAGTCCTTAAATTAAATCCACAGCATGATCATGCATATAAATTTCCATACTTGAAATTTTGCTCACAACGGAAGCAGATAATTAATCGTAATCAGATAACCATTTTTTTAAATTTTCATTTTAATCGTCTTATACTCTCTTTTTATTTATGGAAGAAGTAATTTACGAAAAAAGTATATTTTCTGTTAATGAATAAATACAAAGTATCAGAAAAATCTTAAAGCAATTACTGAAAAGCTTTTCCGTTAGTTCTTTAGTCCGCTAAACAGAGAGGCGAAAATAATATTTGAAAATGCACATCAGCATATATTTAAACAACTTTAAATTATTCAAACGTTTTTATAATTGTGACACTAAGTTATATGATGTCACATTGAACACAATAATTAGTCTGGACTAGTTATGCCAATAAATAAAATTTGGTAGAAATTTTCGATTTTTATGTTATCCATTTTTATCATCTTTTCCAAATATAAAGTTGCGTTGTAAAACTCATTTTTATAATAATTCAAAAATAAACTAATAAAGAAAGAAGTTGCAAATAGAACAAGAAATCGATATTATGAAATTAAATTATTATTATATCAAATGTGAATATCGTTTTGTAATAGAGTAAATGTTAAAAAAAATATGCGGCTTTTTCTATTTGAAATTGTCTTATGAGTGTAAAATATACCTAAAATTTATCTAATCTCATTATCATATTCTGGAGGGCTCATTAAACAGTTCTGTTTTATTAGTTACAAAGGTCTCAGCTACAATAACCTTCACAATTACCCCGGTTCGTCCCCAATTATCTGAAAAACTATTGAGAATTGGGAGCACTTCTCAATAGCCTGATTAATGAAATGGCTGAAGGATAGTACATATGACATAATACAAAACTAACATTCCATGCCTTATTTTACCTTCAGCAAATTACTGCTATTTTTCACTGTTTTACAATAAAAATAGGTTCATTTTCCTGAAATATTACATGCAACTGCCATACCAGCTTTTTTTAATTGCAGTTTAGTGCTATTTATAACTATTCCATCCCCAACTTTGTCGGAAGTCTGGAGATGATAAAACAGAAACTGTTGAATAATAACATTAGAGAAATAAATATTTAAGATTCAGAAATCTACTTTAAAATGAATAAGGATAACTAAATAATCACTTGCTATTAAGTGATAAATTATTTCAAATGCCTGAAAATTGAAGCTTTTCATTATTAATAAACCCTATTGCTTACTACCCCATGATGAAAATTGTCAAGAATAACAAAAAAAAATGCCCTGCTTCTCCGAAGAAAAACCAAAATTAAAAATTGAATTTTATTCTTAATCTTTATATATTACAGATCCAAGATATATAGTTAGCTTTCCAACATATCTAGAAATTGTTGATGTGGAGAATGAATAATGATACTTAGGAATTTTTAGTTTCACTTCTTTTTGTCAAAACGGTTATAACGACTAAAGAAAAGAAATGTGAGGGGAAAAAATACACAGTGAAAGCGGGAAAGGGTTATTTTCATTTCTCTTAAGTGTCTTGAAGAAGACGCATGTTTCACCTCTCTCTCATTCTCTTGGTTTGTAATTACCTAAATTGATCCCCTGTATTTAGAAGCAAATAACATATATAAATAGTAATTTTGATTAAAAAATGAAAAAAATTGAAATTGTTAAGCTGAAAATTAATTTAATTAAAAATAAAATAAATAGTGTTTAACTATTATGTAAATTAAAGTGCAATGATTATGTATTTTAAACCATATAAATATAAACTCTACTCCAGAAAAATCACCAGCTAAATTATAATTTTTAGATTATGGATAAAGAAACAGAAAGAATACCGACATCAAATAAAAAGTCATTTATATTTAATAAATAGCAAACAATTATAAAATGTCAACGGCCTTGATTAATTGTGAGTAATCCGTTCTCAAAATGCTGTATAAAAACATAATAAGATTCTGTTATCTAAACAGAAAAGAACCTTATAAATATATTAGAAAGAATTTATAAATATATTACAGCCAATGGATTATTCAAATATCTCTGTGACTTTGTTCTCGTATCAAATATCGCATTTCGCAACGGAAACTAGTTTTTTAATTGGATGGGACTAATTTGGTTACTTACATACTTAATTTTTTATTACTTTTATCTTTAGATTGTGATTTAAAAGTGCCAGATATCATTTGAAGAGCTAAAATTTGGTGAAAGTATAAGAATTTTTTTCTTACACTTTATTCGTTCTTTGAGCGTTAAAATATGTTGCCTCTATTAAGGATTCGTAAAGTAACCCATCTTAATTATTTTTAATAATCAAGTAAGCATTGTACCCATAGACAGGACAATACGCGGAAAAAGGAGCATAAAATTCGACAATGGGATATTACAATCCTTATTGTTTATTTAGAAGAGATTACTTGAGCATATTTAAAAAGCTCATATGAAGAAAAAAAGATAGATTTGTCAAATAGTTTATTATTTTAGTGAGGAAATAATAAAACGCTCTGAGCATTATCAAATTCTAAAGAGATGCATTGGCTGTCATAAAGAAAAATCAGTGAACTCCTTTTTCGTGTCTTTCTAGCTGACAATCTGACAGTGATTTAAAAGTGCAGTTTTCCTCATTGAATAATGACTGAGCTTTGTGCAAGGCAATTAACATAAGAAGAAAGGTAAAATAGAGAAATTTGGAAAAGTGAAATCAATTAAACGTAGAAATTAATTTTACAGGTAAATTGACTCCTCTAGTCATTCTTTGTCATTCTATTTATATTTCCTTTCGAAGTTTTGCCTTTGTTTGTGACACACAGAAGGAGCTTTTCTTGTCATTTTGTACGATCTCCTTAAATTGTTTTGTTGATATTATCTTAAACAAAATCTGCATTTTTAACTGAATTTTAAGTCTCACAATAAATTTTCAAATGGGAGATTATTTATGTGAAGGAATTAAAACAACCAATAAAGCAGGAAGATAAATTGTTTATAAGGCGGGTTTCATATTCATGCTTCCAAATGGAAATTTCTGGCATGAAATGATTAATACTCAATATTTTTCAGTAGCTACTATTTTTATACGACAGAATTAAACATGCTTGGCTTGCGTAACGAGTTAAAATATTCTCTTACATATCTGCCGTTTCGCCTAGTGGTATTATTCTGAAATGTTTGCATTAATGAATTTTGTTCCGGATATTCTTCACTCAATAAAAAATTCCTATTTATTCATTATACTTAACTTCACGAAATACTTGTGATGTTTTAAGAAACCCTTCGTTTGTCGATTAATGTATTTTAATTATCTGTTAAATGGTAAAACGTTCCTTGAGGATTCTTAGAGCTAAAATACGAATGCGGAAGAGAGAAGAATTAATTAATAACTTAAAATTTAAACCTAATATAAAGGCCCAAAACTTTAAACAAAAATTACCTAACAATGAAAAAGAGAATTAAAGGACGAGAAGGGTATTTTATATAAATTATTATGAAGTCAATGATGATTTTTAAATTTAACAAAATTTAAACTTAACATAGTTTTTAACGAAGCATATTTACTCTGAATTTAAAATTACGCATCCAGCAAGAAATCTAATCCTTTCAGATATTTACAGAAGGAGATTTGATAGAATATTCCAGTTCAGAGACTCTATTGGGAACTTAATCTGTGTCTTATCTTCAAAGCTTGAATTTTATGATAAAAAAATATATCTTTTTTCTGATCGACTACGATTTCAAGATGTATATTTGATATATCAAAAAGTCCCGCTTTCTTCATTCTTTCATGTTCGTCCTTCTTCGTCAAAATATCCGCAATAATGTCAGCAAATGCGCTCTTTTGTGAGGTAAACACACTTTCAACAAACTGTTGACGTATCAATTTTTGGTATATACTTACTTTAAGGATTAAGACCAGTTGTAGCGGGAGATAGGGAGGTTATATCGATTGAAAAATGAAATAAGGTATATAAGGGCAGTCGCAAATTCCGTTTTCCGTCAAAGATTACATTTTCTTCTCTCCACCGACGAAAGAAACTCGCGCTCGATAAAATTTTCGATCATTTCTATGCGCAATTTTCTGGCGCTCGACGCCGAAATTCAAAACCTTACCGGCGTTTCCATCCCCAGGAATCGCAATCTACAAAATTTCCGCTTGAAAGCCCTTTTGCAACACATAAAACTAGTATATCGTTCAGAAAGAAAAAAAAAAGAAGTCAAAAATATTAAAAAGCACGAGGAAAAGTCATGCATTAAATCAAGTGATCGTTGGATGGATCTTCTGGCTAGTACTCATGATTAAATGCCGTTGCAAAACTTCCATATTATCACTGAAGAATATCTGAAAAAAAATATTGAAAGCATACTTATTATAAAGGATTCATAAAATCCCTTGAATCGATATTTGTGTTTGACAGTTCATAATTCCCCGTATGCTAAACGCTAAGAAGAAGACTGATTCCTTTTATAAATTATTCACATTGGAGAAATAATATTTCAATTTTTATTTTTCTTATCTTATTTAGATTAAGTGTAGGAAGTCGAATCTTATATATTCACTAGTCAAGCTCATCATGCAAAGGCTAACATCACTTTTTAAGTACCATTACCAAAAATCAAAATCAAAATTGAAAATCTTGGGTTTTTGACAGTTATTTTTCTTTTCAATTGAAACTAATAATCCCTTTTACCATCTTTATATGCAAATAAAATTATTATATTAATACCGCAAAAAAAAATAAATTATATTCTAATATCATCTTTATATGCAAATAAAACCCATTCCTGAATTCTGTATCACAGCAACTGAATTCTGCCTGTGGAGAGGGGGAGGGGGATTTTTCCCAATTTTTAAGTCATTAATATCAGAAAATTTTTATCATAAAGTAATAAAATCAGTCTAAAATTCAGAAAATATTAGCAACATTTTTACCATATTTTATAACTGGATTGTTTTAGAAATAAAATGTTAGATGATTTTTAAGGTGTTTTTAATATCTAAATAAAAGAAATCAAGAATCTAAAATATTATGAATAAGAAAAATGGATACTTTTATAAAATACATAAGTTAAGACCGGGAGATACATCTGTCTAATATATTATAAGGGAAAATGTAAAATATATTGTTTGTTAAACAATATATTTTGTAGGCAATTACAGGCACATTGCTTCACAAATATATTTAAATATACGTTTCAGATAGTCAGAAATAAATAGTAAAATACTGATTTTGTTGCTCTTTCATTGAAAAAAAGGAAATTATTACTGTTGCCATTGTAATAAGGATTGAGTTGCATCTAATAAAAGATTGGAAAAAATGAGAAAACACATTAAGTGAACTTATTAAGAAATTAAAGTGAAGTAATAGCGATTACTAAACTTTGCTCAATTTACCTACCCTAATTTTGTCAACATGTATAGAGCGAAGGCTTGGATCGTAAAGAAGTCCAGCTGGATCAATGTTAACGGGTGACTGTCTTCGCCCTTTACTACAAAGACTCCATTCAAGATTCAACAGACCCCAGAAATCAGGACCTAAAATAATGAGAAAACTAAATGTATATAACTTTTTTTTATTTTTATAAGTAAAGAATTAATACAAATCCAATGAGGTGTAAAATCTTTAAAAAATTATGAAATAGTCTCCCTATGGTAAAATGATATTAATTTAATAATTCTACTTCAGAGACTAACATTGCCTATTCCGATTTGTAAATCAGCTAGTATTGCTCAATAGAAGCTGTTCACCCGTGATTTCATTTAATTATATTCCCTAATTGCTCAAAAAATGCTTCTTAATTTATATGTATGCTTTTGTCTAAGTTAGGTACTTTGTTATTAACTAACGCACATTATCTTTAACTAAGAAGAAATACCATTTATTGATAGAAAGCGATTAACTAAATAATTGAGTCTTCTTGTTGCCGATGTTAAGTATTTAATAAGCCTAATTTATTTCCAAAATTCAGAGTATTTAATAAAAATATGTGTTGATGCTATTTTGAAGATTTTAGTAGAGCACCGAAATAAAGCAAAAACTAACTAACAACAATACGTTTTCTTAATAATATGTCTCAAAAAATTTGTGATCGATATCTAGTTAACGAAACTGACATACATTTGCTGTCTTTCTAAAAACTATTTCGCATTTAAAGGGAAATTGGGGAAACTCTCCTCATAATTTTTATTCTAAGAATACTAAATAAGCATAAATAAGAATTACAGATGAAATGTTTTTAAAAATGTAGATTTATAAGAGTTATTATAACTGATGTGATATCATTTTTTTTCAAAGAGAAATAAATCAAAGTTCTGGAATTTACAGAATAAAATAGTAGAATACAGCCGAGGGGGGTGGAGAACAGAGTCACCCAGCTGCTTTTAGCATAGTTAATAATAAAATCTTCATAAAGGAATCATTTGAAACTGCTGAATGTATTCTTGAAGATTTTTGAATCAAAAAAATTCTTAAAGGGGTGTCTATATAAGGAAATAAGAAAAAAAATGAAAATTTAAATGGCAACAACCATTTTTCTCATCAAATTTTAAAACTAAATCAAAAGTTATTCTCTGAGACTAAGCTTTATTTTCAATCTAGGTTTATTCGCTTCCAAAGTCAGTTAGCAAAATTTGGACATTCTCATTTTCAAATAAAATTTTGAAAATTTATTCATTGTTTTTAAATTTGTAAAGCTATTCAGCTAAGATATTTTTTTAGGAAAATATGAGACATTCTACATTTTTTTAAAATTATACGTATGAAGAAGTATTTTAACTTGTGAAAAAATTACAAAATACAGTTTAAAATATTTTATAAATTTTAGCATAAATCAAAGGAAAAGACTATTTAATAGAAATAATAGAATTACAGATTATTCTTGCAAGTAATTTTCTTAATTCATTGACCCATTAACCGAAAAAAACTAAAAGTAATGGATTTATTTTTGTATAAAAATTAATATCTATTAATTTGGGATTATATTACAATAATTTATAGTATAAACATCAAACTTTGGCTTAGTTGTTGAAAATCACGCAACGTCAGCGGTATAAGAGTATGAAGTTGAATTCAACTTGTGAGAAGTTAATCTGAATTGACTACTGGAAATCTCTCCAATTTTTCTTTACTTTTGAAAGCCACACATAGTATTAAAAGAAACTAATTCTTTATCGTATTTTACATATCGAGATGTAACAATTTGCATGAGAAAAGAATTGACATGTATGAATTTGCATGAGAAAAGCATTGACATGTATGAATTTGCATGAGAAAACTTTCAATACAATCACGATTCAATGCAAATTTACAAACTTTGCATAGATTATCTAACTGTGGCATTGCTTGAAATGCAGTCTTCTATTGTCCTCAGATTTTATAAAAAAAGTGGCCTAACACTAAATGTTTATTATTAATGTTGGATTTACTGGGTCTTCCGGTGGATGAAGTACATCTAATAAAATCTCCATTTTCAAAACTAGTTTTAAATAATAATAATATTAACATTGAAATCTCTCGCATAAAATCCAAGAGTGACTTTCTATTTTCGGTAGTTGATAATTTTGACGATTTCTATGCATTTGTTAAGACATTGTCAAGGTAATTTGTAAATATTGGCCACCACCACTTTTTTCCATGAATTCCTATTCTATAGTTAGCTACAAATTTATCATATAATTAAATAAATTATAACTAAATAAATAATAAAAATAAATATATAATACAATAATTAATAATAATTAAAGCAACAAAATTCCATTTTGTTGTTTTATTGATTAATAAGACGAAGTTGACACGAAAACTTTTTTTCTTTTCCGTACTTGAGTAATGACAAACCTTGTTTACAGGTTAAATCTTGCCTGTTGAACCAAGAGTTACAACAGAGTTATCGTTCTAATGAACAAAAATCCCTTTGTTTACCTCTTCGTACTGAAAATCGTAATAATCTCTCTCTCATAGTAACCACTCTCTAAATTTATCTGACCTGCGAGAATTGAAAATACATCAGAACCAAAAAGTAAATCAGAAATCCCTCCGCAAGTTTTATCTTCTATTTTCATTTTTACTCTTTCTTATCTATCTTTTCCCTCATTTTTAAGTTGAGGTAAATTTGCTGGTTCTTTTTTTACCCATTTTAAGGGTTTTTTTTAACATCTACTACCGATTTTCGAGACCTTGGATTTCTTTTTTTAGTGTAATTCTATTTGCCCTGCAGTATCATTTGATAAAACATTATCCTCAGAAAAGCAAATATTGTCATTTCCTTCTTCATTGCTAGCTTCTGCAGTTTCTGTTGGAATAATTACAATATCGATGTTATCGTCTTCTAAATCAAGTTCATAAAATTTATTAAGAGCTTCATCTAAAGTAAGATACTTTCGTCTTCTAAACCGCCGATCGAAAATAGAAATGGATAATTGATCTCTCAGAGTGAGCTGAACTACTCTTTTCCCGCTGACGATATGTCAGCGCGACACGTGTTTTCCATCCCCTCTCTAGCCAAACACAACTGATGAATAACCAAAAACAACTGATGAATTAAATGTTGTTGAAGACTGTGATCTTGGCTAAAAGTAGATAACCTCTAAAACATTTGTCTCTTTCCCATTGTTTTCTCTTCAAAAATCCAGGGTCAACTGTTTTGGTTGAAAAATACTTCAAATTAGATACTCGCTTTCAAAAATAAAATTTTGTTTATGTTAAATTTTGTTTGAAAGAAATATTCCTCATTATCTACACAGCTTAAAAATTGCAAGGTACATCATCAAAAATGGGAAAAATCCAAAAAATACCGAAAAGAAAAAATATTTCGTTAAAATTATATTCTATTAATAGACAATACTTTTAAATGTGAGAGATACTGTCTTCTAATAATCAGCTAGCATTATTACAGCGCATATAATGTTGTATACAGAATATAACAGAATCCAGAAGAACGTTAATTTTTTTTCTTTATAAACACTTTGAATTATTTAAATATTTAAATTTACAAGGAATCTAGCAAATTATTTGTTTGAATAAGTATGGATAAGAGACTCTTAGATTAAACATTTATAAAGTTACCGATATTTAAGAATTTTACTATTGTTACGAAAAAATAAAAAAAAAAAATGTGAAAACTTCGTAACGTTTTATTACGAAAACATCAGGTATTATATACACTTTGCATACAGTAAAAGTAATTCTTGCTAGGAGGATGTTAATATAGAATTTAAAAGTATAGAGTTTTAAAAATTTTCATTTGCAACATAACAATAACATATAACTCCAAATTTCAATTCATATAAGAAGCAGTATACACTGAAGTGGCAAAAGTCATGGTATGACTATTAATATCGTGTCGGTCCTCCTTTTGCCCAGCGAAGTGCAACAACTCGACGTGTCATGGAGTCCACAAGTCGTTGGAAGTCCTCTGCAGGAATATTGAGCCATGATGTTTGTATAGACTTCCATAACTGTGAAAGTGTGGATGGTGCAGGAGTTTGGGCCAGAACGGACCTTTCGATGATGTCCCATAAATGCTCGATGGGATTCATATCGGGCGATCTAGGTGGCCATATCATGCGCTGGAATTGTCCGGAATGTTCTTCAATCGCGAACAGTTCTGGCCCGGTGACATGGCACATTGCCATCCATAAAAATCCCATCGTTGTGTGGGTACGTGAAGTCCATGAATGGCAAGTGATCTTCAAGCAGCTGAACATAACCATTTCCAGTCAATAATCGGTTAAGTTGCACCAGAGGACCAAGTCCATGCCATGTAAAAACAGCCCACACCATTATGCAGCCACCACCAGTTTGAAAAGTGCCTTGCTGACAGTTTGGGTCTATGGCTTCGTGGGGTCTGCACCACACTCGAACTCTACCATCAAATCGTAACAACTGAAATCGTGACTCATCTGACCATGCCACGGTTATCCACTGTTCTAAGGACCAGTTGATATGCTCACGAACCCAGGAGAGTCGCTGCAGACGATGTCGTGCTGTCAGTAAAGGCACTCGAGTCGGTCTTCTGCTGTCATAGCCCAAGGAAGACAAATTTCGCCGCACAGTCCTATTGGACACGTCCCTCGTACGTCCCACATTGATTCCTGCAGTTATTTGACGAAGTGTTGCGTGTCTATTTACATTGATCATTCTACACACTCGTCGTCGGTCTCGGTCGTTAAGTGCAGGTGATCGCCCACTGCCCTGTCCATGATGGGATGGGATGCCTGAAATTTCATACTCTCGGCACACTCTTGATACTGTGGATCTCGGAATGTTGAATTCACTAACGATATCCGCAATGGAATGACCCATGCGTCTAGCTCCAACTAACATTCCACGTTCAAAGTCCGTTAATTCTCGTCGTGCCGCCATAAATCACGAAAAACCTGTTCACATGAATAACTTGAACACAAATGAAAGCTCTGAAAAATGAACTGCGCATTTATACTTTTTCGTTTCGATACTACTGCCATCTGTATATTTGCATATTGCTATCTCATGACTTTTGTCACTTCAGTGTATGTGATGTAAGCTGAAAAAGTTCTAAAATAATGCTAATGAAAGATGTGAATGAAAAACTTAGTGCGATGTGCTGAAATTTGCTCTTCAAGTTTATAACACCTATAATTCCTATACACATGAATTTATGCAAGAAAAACTGTGACAAAGAAGAAACAATTGCATAGAGCACTAAGTTGCTCTTAAAGCATGGAAGAAAATTTATTTACGTTTATCAGTGAATAAAATGCATTACTTTTTTGCTCACTTGTAGAGGCTTATCGTTTCCTGTCTATATACAAGTAGAAGCACTGATGATAGGAAAAGTAGGTATATACTGATAGCAAATTGCAAGAAGAAAGCGATAAATAATAAAATCTAGTTGACTTTTTCTACGCGAATGGGTAAAATATATCCTTATCATTAAAATTGATATATTTTTTAAGTAACAAAATTTTTTTAATTTTAAATACTTTGTTCATACAACAAAACTTTCTGATGCTTTGTGTTGATATTTTCAGCATAATAAAGAAGGAAGCATTTTAAATTATCAATTCATCATTCAGCAATATTTCTTTGTTCAAAATATTCGCAATTCTCCCGAAAGTTTTCACTATGAATATTTTGTCAGGAATGAAATAGCAATCGATTTTAAGGGGACACGGTGCCTAAAAATGATCAAAATATCGACTTTTTTATTGGCTCATTTGCTTGCTTATACCCTTCTTCACATCATACTAAAATATTAAAGCTGTATCTTTATTATTTCGAAAGTTATTAAGATTTTTATTCGAAATGACAGGGATTTAAAGGGACCTGGACCTTTAAAATGGCCGACTAAACATAAGTGGATTTTTTGAACTATTGTTACAGCCCCAAAATATACTGAATTATTTTATGAATTACTTATTAGTAGTGAATTGTAATTGAAGTGAAGTGCACTGTTGACCCACGTTTATTTGTTTACCATCGATTGAATGTTGATGTTGTAAAAGCGATTGCAACTTCAATATTTTATTTTGAAAAATTCTCATTTTTAATTACTTGATATTGGCTGCAAAGGTGTGCATATTTATTATCTCTTCAGATTTTAGTTAAATAATTTTATTTCAAGGCATTTCAAAGCCAATTTTATTGTTTTCATCATGCCAAGGCCTAAAAGAAAAAGCATTAACAATAAGAATAAAGCTTTGAAAAGATGGAAATGTGAAGAAAATGAAGATGCATCAATTACAACTGCTTCAAATAATATTGACAGTATTTTGAAAGGACAAAATATTAGGTGTGCAAAACAAGAATCTGCAATTTCGAATAAAACTCAAAAAGCAGAGGAAGTTGAAAGTCCAAACTACATTATTGTAGATGTGAATATGCTATCAAAATTGTTCAGTGGTTTTATATGTAGTATATGCAAAACTTCTACCCTTCGTGTTGTTGTGGGAGAAAATTATGGATTTTCTCATAAAATTAAAGTTGAGTGTGATGTTTGTAATAAACTTGAAAGGGAAACATACACTTCAAAAAGAATCATTCAAAGTAATGGCAGAATACATAAAAGTTTTGACATTAATTTAAGAATTGTACAAGCTTTTTTGAGTTTTGGGAAAGGGTATTTAGCTCTTGAAAGGTTTTGCATGCATACAAACATGCATTTAATGTCCAGCAGGACATTTAATATTTATAAAAAATTATTACATGAATCAATAACTAATTCATCAGATAAATTGATTCAAAAAATCAGAAATGAAGTGCGAAAAACATATGATGTTTTTCATTCTCAAGATATTGCAGACATTGCAGTTTCTTTTGATGGCCCTTGGCTCACTCGAGGACATACTTCACAAATAGGAGTTGGTTGTGTGATTGACATACTGACTGGCTATGTAATTGATTATGAAGTCATGTCAAAGCATTGCACTGAATGCGAGTATGCTAAATCTGATCTTTGTGAAAAATCTGCTGAATACAGTATTTGGTATCCAGGGCATAAAAAATCATGCAGCATAAATCACACTGGTACATCAGGTGCAATGGAAATGGAAGCAGCATATAAGTTGTGGTGCAGATCTGAAAAAATTGGCTTCCATTATACAACAATTCTTTCAGATGGTGATTCAAAAACATTCAATTACTTGAATGAAAAGAATATTTATGGTTCTGATGTAAAAATAAAAAAAGAAGAATGTGTAAATCATGTAAGTAAAAGGCTTGGAACAGCCCTGCGAAAAGTTGTTAAAGAATGGCGAACAAAAGGTGTCACACTAGGTGGCAGATCTCATGGAAGCCTTAAAGAAGAAACAATTAAAAAACTTACTCGATACTATCAAAATGCTATTCTTAGAAATAAAGGTAATATCAAATCCATGAAAACAGCCATATATGCCACACTACTGCATAATATGTCAACAGACAAAAAGCCACAACACGATAAGTGTCCTTCAGGAAAAGAATCCTGGTGTTTTTATCAAGCAGCTTTGGCCAATGGTAAAACACCAGGTTCACATAAAAAGAATATAAAAACACCAATAAATGAGAAATTTGTCCCCAAAATTATGCCAATTTATCAACGACTGGCATCAGATGAACTTCTTCAACTTTGTATGAAAGGTTTAACACAAAATTCCAATGAAAGTCTCCATAGTGTGATATGGAGTAAATGCTCCAAAGAAACTTTTGCTTCTCTATTTCGAGTGCAAATTGCAGTTGAAGATGCAGTTTCTGAATTCAATGTAGGGACATATAAAACATTAGAAAGCATACAAGCTGAAAATAATATTTCTCTAAATAAACATTCTAGACATTTAGCCATGTGGAGAGATTACAGGCGTGTGTATCAGAGAAGGCGTAAGAAGTCAGCTGTGTATGAGTTAGTTAAGAAAAAAAATTAAACTTGCTCATAAACGCAGAGAATACTACAATATAAAAAAATAAGGACTAACATACAAAGCTGGGGGCTTTTAAATCATACTGTAAATAAATTTTAATTATGAGGTATGTTAATTTATTTTTAAACATTGAGATATTCTGTTTTTTCATACACTTGTTTTTCTCGATCAGGTTTCATTTCACTCCATTATCAATATATAAATCCTTATAAAATATTTTCTATTGAATATAAGTGTTTTAAATTTTGTATGTATATTTTAAAATACATAAATTTTAAAACTATGCAAAATATTTGCTTGAAAAAAGAGTAAATAATTTTTTTTCACAGATCAAAACTTTAATCATCCCCATACTTTTAAAATGCTAAGGCTTTTTTCCTAAATATGGGAAAGCTTTCAAATTTTGTGCATAGCTTCACCATTATGTATATAATGAAACTGTGCATGCAATAAGCATTCATTTTTTTAGTTTTTTTTATATGTTGGATTATAAATGACATGGTAGTAAATTTCCCAATTTTTCACCACACATAATAGTAAAAAAATTATATTAAAAAAAGTACTAGATATATCTTTTAATCCATGTACAATTTTGTGTAATATGTTTCAGAGAATCTATAAAAAAAGTTTCAAGCAAAAATACTCATATTTGAAAAAGTAGTAGCAAATTTTAAAAAGTGAAATTTTTTAAAAAAAATTTAAATTTAATTTAAATGTGCAGATGAATTTTTTTCTCTTTTGTATGATGTTTTTATTTTAATGTTCACATATACTACTACAAATTTTTTTTGTTTAATGCTTAAAATAAAATAAAAAGTTGTGAAGGTACCGTGTCCCCTTAATATGTCTATCTGCAGCTTTGCAAATTCAATTTTTTTTTTTAATTCTCTTGTCGATATCCAGAGGATGTCAAAATCCAACCCATCTAATTAAGCAAACAGTCTTAACAGAAAATGTATCTTATTTACCATTCTATTTATGGTATATTAATCAAAATTTGCACTCCGGGTATTTTTTTCCATGAGAAATCCATTCATGACATCAATAAAAATTGGCGCCATTAAAAAAAGTACGGGAAATTTTAAATTTCTTGGTAATTATTTGAGAAAATTTTAGTTACTGCTACTTTTAGTATTCATCGCTCCCTTTAAAATTGAACTTTTAGTTTTCAATTACATTCATCGATTGCTAAATGTATATGAGGGGGAAGGGGACATTTCCTTCTTACGCGACTGCACATAAATTTATCTCTCAAATTAGAGGGTTTTAACCATGCATGCGTATTCATTTTTGTCTAAATAATTTATTTATAAATACATTTATTAATTAATAATGAATTCTATAAATATTTATCGAAACAAATTTTTTTGAAAGGTTTTACTTTCCCCTGTTTATAAATTAAATCGAAATTTATCTGAGAAACATAATGGGTGATATTTTGTAGCCATTTTATGCAGGAAAATTCCTAATCCTCGTGCAAGAGTAGAAAGTCTCTGGGAGAACTAGACAGTAGGATAGTCTTCATCTTGTCTTTTATCTGTTTTTAAAATAAGATGTTCTTATTTAGAGACATTTCTCAAAGCTTCTATTAAGAAAAACAATTTATTATTCTCATAGAAAAGTCGCAGCTGTTCGTCAGATGATGATGCTGAAGACTATCAATGAAATACTTAAGAGGGGCGCCTCTCAGTCTGGCAAAAGGTTGCTTTATATACAGCGAAGAGTTTCATTAGTGTGGCCAGAACAACGTACGAGTTCTAATATAGATGAGAAATGTGTGTTGAGACGCAAAGTTACTTTCTAGTAAAGGTTAGCCTTATACCTATTTGATTATTAAATCGTTCGTCTGTTTCTGTCCAATCTGAGTTTTTCGATAAAAGATATAAATGCGAAGTTAAAATAAATGTTATCTTGTTCAATATAAAGTAATCAGAAAATTGTAAAATGAGAACATAATTAAAACCCATTACAAGCGTTGGATGTAAAAATTTGAATTTGAAAACAATAAACATGGAAATAGTTTACGATGAAATGGTATAACACTTGCAATGCTTTTCAAAATATACCTTTATAAGCAATCAAATACTTTTTTTTAAATTTTATAGTTTTCCTATCAGTCCTTTTAATAGATAGAACTTCTTATAAATAATGGAAATTTTATTTTATTTTCAATGCCGAACACATTTAATAGATTAAATAAGCCCCTTTATTTACAATTAATTTTATTGATTCCATTCGGCTCCTTCTAGGCTGAGGTCTGATAAAGAAAAGAATTATTTATGATGTTTCGTAAATACTTAAATGAGAAATATCACCGAGTCCAAAGTCGTTGACACGCTCTCCACGTTGTTAGAACTGCAATTTTGTGCTTGGTCCATTTAGTAGATGACAAGCACATTTACTTGAAAACATTATGCTACATTTAACGCTGACGTGTTGTGGTTTCTCGAAAGTTAATGAGCACTGTCTTTTGATAGACCATTTGAACTCTTGAAACTGGCAAATTAAAATTATGTGTCATCAAATCTGAATATATTACTTATTAAAAATTTCAATTTTTTCAAAATTGAATGAGTGCTTGAATATTTGAATAATTCATTCTTTTCGCAGACAAATTATCCAAATGCTACAAAAAATTGGTCGTTAATGATGTTTGAAGTTATGTTATTTGAAATACAGTGCTTTGGTATTTATTTGCCAGATATAATTTGGCATTCTTGTGTGTATTCATAAAAACAATTATAGTTAAAATATCCAGAATCATAATAGAGATATAAATCCTTATTGTATATAACAAGTTTTGAAGGTTTTGGGTATCAATAATATGTAAAACTTAAGAGGCAGGAATGCCGGAAGATAACCACTTTTTAAATATACATCTATGATATTTGACTTCTAGACGTTGTCAGTCTTCAAAAGCTATTAGATACAAAAAGGAGATAAAACACACCTGAAATAAAATTGTATCAAATCTTAAATGTTTTTAAAATTAAATTTTATTCCGATTTTTTACGGATATTTTTAACTGTTGGATCAGTTATAATTACAGTTATAAACAGAGGCATGGTTACCAATCAGGCAGTTTAAGCACCGCTAGGCTGAGAAGGTGTGCAAGTCAGTCCATTAAAAAACTTTTCTAATTGTCAGACGATGTTTGTAAAATATTTAAAAAATTATAAATGATCAAACAATAAGATAATATGGATATTTATGAAGTAGCATGGGTGAAGTTTCTGTGCGCTTCATTACGTTTACTTATTTATTAGAACATTTACGGAATCAAACTTCTGCTGTAATAATAATATGTACAAAAGTGGATTAGGGTAAATCTCTGGTCAAGATAAATAAACAAAGATAAAACATGTAATCATAAAGTTAATAGAATAAAATAAAAATATATCAAAATAAAATAAATCATTACTTTTTTTTAAAATGTTAAACTAAATTGAGCCATAGATTTAGACGGACATACATCATAATGTGCATTGCCCTTAGTTGTTTATTTGTCGCTGTTTATGAATGCAATTTACTCTTTTCTAGTTTAAAGTGAGGAGGAGTAAGTAAGCATTTACTTCTTTGTTTTTCTAAAGTATTTCAGACTTTCAAAAGTAACATTCAATACATTTTGTGAGCAATTGTCTAACAGAGTTGAGTTAATGTTTAAACGTCATAGAGTTGTGTAACCCTTTAACCGGCAGGAACGTAGAAAGTCGCTCCAACTTGTCTTTTGAAAACCGGCAGGAACGTAGAAATCCTCTCCAACGTGTCGCTTTAAAACCGCCAGGAACGTAGAAAGTCTCCTTCCGCAAATATCTCTTAACCCGGCTACCCCGTAGAAAGTCGCCATTGCTTCCCCCCCCTTAAGAGTAATAAACTAGGTGGGGGATCCGCTTGTTAGAGGTCATTTTCTGGTTTCCACTAGCAATTAGAATGCGGATGGTCCCTCCAAATAGGGGAATAGGAAATCACCCTTGAGAATAGGACATCACTTTCTTGTAAGAATTCGCGATAACAGGATCGATTGATGACATGAGCTGTATACTTTATTTTTATTTCAATATTTCATTTCAAATCCAAGAGAAAACTATTATGCTTATTAAAGATAGGAAAACCCTCATATTTACATGCCGTAATTATGTATAATAGTTAAGGATTGT
>JAOUZG010046243.1:0-13147 GCA_026289955.1 Argiope argentata | reverse complement strand
AATGAAATGGTGACCTATACGCAGCCAGGCAGCAGTTTTCGGAGGGAACTCCTACACTACGACCTAACCTCACCACCTAAAGTATCATTTCTTTCTGAATAGTAAATTGAAGCATGAATATACTCGCCAATGGCTCGTAATGTCGCCAAATTTTGTTATCATTATTATAATTATGCTTCCTTTGACATTGTTACTTTTTAACCATCGAGGCTTGTACGCAGATATCTCCTGAGTAGGCGATGTTATTTTTCTTTCTTTCAAAATTTCACTGTTTGTATTCCAACTGAGATTTTTGTTCTTTACGCAACCCACTCTTGCAGAGGGTTGCCTGACCTTCCTGAATGTTGTTATCTGCGAGTGGTCACTGGGAAAAATGAATAAATACTCAAAAAGAAAAGCGGGAGGTGCGTGGGTCCTTCATTGTGCGTCTGATTTGCACAGAGTTCACGCACGGCGCCGCATCCTACGACGGAAGGGGGAAAAGGTGAAAGTTTTCATGAAATCGCAGATGAAATGAAAGGATTCGTGTGCGCGTGTTGCGAGTGCTTTTTATTCTTGCGTATCACTTGGCAATATCATGGAAATAATATTTTACAAATACGCAGCAGAGATTGTAGAAAAATCATTAACTATTGTTAATAAATAAATATAAATTGCAAAATATTCAGTAAATTTTAATATTAATCAGTATCTTAAATTGGTTTCGGTTAATCTCTGCTTATTTGCATTGAGAATAACTGAAACCAATTTAAGATACTGATTAAAAAGGGAATCACAATCGATGGCTTAGGGAGAGGGGGGGGGGCGTTAATGCCTGGCTTCTGGTCTTGGGATCGTCACGGTGACCGTCACATAGGCGTAAAAGCTTAACATATTTATGCCACTTTTCACAACCAAATATTAGCGAATGAGTCAAAATATTGGTATTTAAGCATTAATTGCATGTCATTGGGGAGTTTATTTTATTTTATTTGTATTAAAGTCCTAATGTAAAGCAACACTAGGGCTATTTTTGGATGGACCTTGTTATTTTGAACCATGGTCAGATGACGAGGACGGCACCTGAGCTGGCACCCTCCCACTTCACATCACGTCACACCAGTGGGAGGACGTTTGGCCCTGACAGATTTAACGTGCAATACACCCCCTTACACGACAATTCATCAGTGGAATCGGGTCTCGAATCTGAAACCCTACGGCTCACGAGCCGACACCAGGCCACCACGGTCCCATATCATTAAGAAATGTAAGCTCTCACTGCATACTGATGAGAATAGCCCGATTTTAATTATATATATTTAAAAAACTACCAGCGTGTGATATGAGCAATGTTTTGGCTATTAATCACTGACTTGCACGTCCTTAACTTGCAAATACTGAAAAATAATATGCTTTGAAGGTTATTTACCTTGATTACGATCAGGGGCGAGAAGACTCTGTCATGACACGGGCACTACTAAACTTCGATACGCCACTGAAAACTTACTGTCGTAATACAAAGTCAAAATACATGTATGATTCAGAATCCATCAAAGTGCCTTTTCATTTATTTATTTTTAATTAATTAGTGATCATTATTGTATTTCCAAAATTCTTTAGGGAAATGTAAAATATAGTTAGAGGAGCTTACGTTTGTAACCTATAGATGGCGGCACGAGACAGTCTGTCGCCGCTATTCCTGTGACAATATGCAGTCCACACACAACCAAATAAAGCCGCCAAAAGAGCTCGGGAATGTATACTTCGGGAAGCCAGCTCTCTTTCTCCTCTAACTTCCTACCAGATACCATTGACTGATTTTAATTCTCTCTACATAAATAGTTTTCGGTTGTAAATTTTGATGCACAGAGGAAACGTGTAATTATAAACCCTTTTCAAAGAACTGTTTTCAGTAGTTCACATTTGAAAAACTCGCAAAATTTAGTTTTAAAACTATTTTTAAGCAATAAATAAAAAATAAATAAAAAATAAAAAAATTACAGTTTATTTAATTATAGGATTGGATGGTTTTTTTAAAATTTTTAAACAACATTATATTAATTTTTTTTTAAAAAAAAAAGTTTTATTTGAATAATTTTGAATGCACGGTTCTTGTAAATTAAATGGAAATATAAAATTAACGTGCTTAATAAATGTCACAAAAATAAATCGAAGCTTTGGGCCTCTTTACTACTGCGGTGCCCCTAAGCCTTCGGCGCTGGACCAAATAATAATATTTTTTTTTTCTTATTTACTGATCTTGTAAATGTAAATAAATACGGAAAGTAGAAAATTTAAATTTAATGTGCTGATACAAGTATTAGTCTTTATTAGTATTGGGAGATTTTCTTGCTTTTCATCCACCACCTTTTTTACACAATGCAAGACAGCATCTTCATGAATTTAGAGTATTATTTTCCTTTGATTAAATAAACTTTAATTTTTGGAATGTGACCTACTCAGATGCATTATGAACTGATAAAAGTTTGAGTCTTAATTCTCGGAAGAATTGGTCTTTCTTTGGGATATCCTCTGTGAAAAGATAACAGAGAAAATTTCAGATACAGAGAATCATTTCATCAGTTCATTTCGGTTATTTACGATACTTTTATATACATAAAAAAAAGGTCACTGAAAAGTCTACACAGGAAGTTACAGAGAACTTGTCATTGGAGAATGATGTAGTATTGTACCACGCTTCAGGTTTCGTGTAAGTAAATAAAACAACCTCTCGAAAATCCCAAGGCGTTCATTCTTAGAAATCTCTAAAAGATGCAGGAAATTACAGCAGTTACAGTCACAATTCGCATCTCCAATTCAACCAATACAACAGGAAACAGCTCCCAACGCAGAGATCTCTAATTCCTCAGACAGATAACAGCTTCTGTGCACTAATAAGCACTCCAGTCTTCACTACTTGATCATGGCCCATCGGGTGGTGGTATTTATACTTGACTTGGCGTGAAAATCTCGGACTTTTGCCAAAGTTCTAAAAGGTTTTAGGTTATCTTGCTTAATGATCGTCCTAGACCTTATATTATGGAACTTTTCAGAACTATCTTTTTGCCAAGTCGCCAAGACTCTTTCCAAAAGGTTGCCAAATCACTGGAAATGCCATTTTTACATAAAATACGTCTAAATTGCGTGATTTTCTCCAGAATCTAAGTATTTCAGATCTGTCTGAGATATTTCAAGACGAATACAAATATTTACAAAGTTTGTAACAATATGAAATTCTAAGCGATTTGCAAGTATTAAAAAGACATCTTATAATAAACAGTTTTCACTTTTGAAACATAAAGCTTCAATATTATTCAAGTGATGATTATTGGTAATTAAAACTGAAATCTGTGAAATATATCAATTACTTTTAAATATTTTATAGCATTTAATTACAAAAATTGATATTTCTTTCATGACTATTTTACTGGACGTAGTGTCAACTCGTAGCTTAACTTGGGTTGCCTATAAATATAAATAACTTTATTTCAAAAAGAAGAGAAAGAAAGGAATAACCAGCAATCCAAATCTAAACAAATGCTTCATAAATATAAATATAATACTATTCAGCCAACAAATTGTCTGAAAAAAGGAAAAACAAGAAATACTTGAATACGCGAACACTTTGTGCAAAAACTAATAACAAGAAAAAAAAACTTGTTTCAAATCCATATCTTTTGTTCATTTTTTTTCCTTTCAAATTTATTGTTTTATAAAGCAAGGAACGTGGGAAGGGGAAATAGCTAGTTCACACAATTTGGTGTTTACGTATGAATACAAATTATTCGGAAGGGAAATAAAATCCTAGAAGTCGTTAACAAACGTTTCTATCTCAAATCTGAACGTACTGCTGTGTGTTTTTCAAATTTAAATAACGTTTCTTAGACGACTTAGTTGGAATAATAAAAACACAAAGAGGGAAAATTAAATATTGATAAAGAGAATACTTATCAAATGATTTTATACAATCCTGTAATGTACCGATCTGATATTGTTTAAAAAATATTTATAAGGATAAGAGTTATGACTTTGGATGATCCAATCCCTGATCAAGTCATAATAGAAAGACATAAATATCATTGCGATATGCGGGAGAGTTTTGATGGAGTTTTTGAATTTAATGGTTCTTAATCTCCGAATAAAACGACGATTAGAAGAATAATACAAGGTACTGTCACATAAAGAAGTCTATTACGTTAAAAGAACCAACATAACAAAAAAATGAGGATCGTGCATAGAAGAGACAAAAATGGGGGAAAAACCCTTTTTTAGAAATATTTTTTTTAAAAATAAAAGAATATTATATGTTTCATTCTGAAAATTATATATATATTTGTGTGCATAATGATATTTTTTATCTAATTTAAATCTTAATTAAACAATTTTTATTTTAATTTAACCTACATTAGCTTCATTCTAGAATGTTTTAGGCAGCGGTGGTCTGGTTATAACGCCTCGGCTTCAAAATCGGAGATTCGAGACCCAGTTCCACCGAAAAACCGTCGTGTAAACTGGTCGGGGGCAAGCGTCTCCCATTTTTTTTATTTCTTTAATTCAACAACTGCTCTGTTAAATTGCTGAAAGCCGCATATTCTCATGCTCCGAGTGAAGGGGTAAAGATGTTTACAATATTTCAAAGATACCTAAATTTCTCTTTCCTAAGACTACACATAAAAAAATCCCTATCAAAATCTCATTATAAAACCACAGAAGGGAAATTTCGGTCTCTTACTTTTCTGCCCTTGTATCGAGATGTAAAGGGACGTTATTTTCGTCATCGTTTCTTTTGCATAACATGTCTCCCATGATGACATAAATCGCAGTTTTAAAATGTCAAAAGTTTCTTTTATTCGACTACGCAATTATTAAAATATGCTTATATATATACATATATATACTATCTTTTACCCGCGACTTCGTACACAAAGAAAAGAACACAATTCACCTAATAACAATTATTTACAGTGTGTACCTGAAATAAAACAGAAGCGCAAATCAAGTCCGTGTTTCTTTAAAATCAAGTCATGTCTATTTTATCCATCGATCGAGATTGAAACAGCTGCAACAGTATTATACACATAATTATTAAACTTTTAATTAAAATGAAAACATAGTTGTCAACAACTACTACACACTGCAGATGAGTGAATTCTCTACGCCAGTTGGGCTAACATAATAAAATCTTTAATTTCCTCTATTCTGTTTTGTTTTAATTCGAGAGTACTTCAAAATAAATCCGAAAAAATCTATTAATTACATATGTTTTATTTTAAATGCATCAAATACTAAGAATATAAGCAGAATCATTTGAAATAATTGGTCGAAAACATGTTAAACCTAACCTCATTAGCATGGGGGGGGGAAACAAACTGAAGTTTAACTCATTTGGTAGTGGGAAAAGGCAAATTTTTGGCGGAAAAGTTAGCTTTCAATTAATTAAAAATTAACCACTCGATTCACCGGAATAAATAGTAGCCTACGTCTTATTTTAGATTATAATCTATCTCTGTGTTAAATTTCATCCAATTTCGTTCAGCTGTTCTGGTGTGATTCACTAACATCCTCCATCCATCCTAACTTTCACATTTCTAATAATAATATAAATATTTAAACTGTTTTCATTAAATCACTTGATTTTCTACCATTTTTAAAGTTAAACCTCAAAAAGGATTCTGCGTGATTTTTAAGAGAAGTATAAATAGCCAAGTACTATATCGCTAAGGTAGGTGAACCGAACATTTCTGTTTTTAATCGGGCTACGACGATAATGGTCTGCTCTCCATTAAAAATATTTATTTACATAATAAATGAAGCTTAAATAAAGCAAACGCACACACGTCTGTCTGTCAATTTGCTGGAATCACGGCCAGAAAGTAGTTTATAAACGATCAAACGAAAATTAAATATAACCAGTATCACTGTTGAATCATCTGGTCTCTAAAAGCAACTGGTGCAAAGAAATCTAAGTAATAAAGAATCTTAACCTTTCTTTGCATTATTTTTCTCTCTTTTTTGTGAAATAAAACAGGGTGATATAATCCCCTGTTAGTACTATACTAGTTAGTACTACCTGTTATGTACTAGATTATAATTAAAATGTTTAAAAAATCATAGTACAAATATATAATACAAAACAATTAAAAAACATTAAGATGGAAATATCTCTACTCATGTAAATTGAAATATTAAATTCAGTACTAAATTTTCAGTGTCCCTCTCATAAATTTTTCCACTCATTGCCACATTTATTAGTAAAATCTCAGATTAATTATCTAAAAAAATCAAGAAATCGCATGTATCTTCTAACCACAACAAACAGAGGAATGACAAGTTCTTTTTACGCAGTAACCGTGAAAAAAGCTGCCAACAACAACCAATTTACAGTACATGTATTTTGAATACAATTTTTTGTTGACTAAATGTAATGATGGACATTTCCATCACCATGCAAAGAAGGGTTAACTTTTCGAGATCCTTTAAAAAAAGGAAAATCCATATTTAATTTAAATAATAGACATTAATTCTTACTTTCAAAGAACAGTGTTATGCTTTTCCGTATTGATGCAGTAATCTGCACGAACTCTTCTGGAATAAACTTGAATTTTAAATGCAAACACAACAAATCCCTTTCGTTCGCATCGGCATTTGCATGGCGTGTCAGAAGCCCTTGAACTAAGAGCCGAGTCGAACCCTTTATTTATTCGTTTTTATGCTCCGTTGAACCCTTTGTTCTGAGCATATGAAGAATTTTACTCCAAAATGGAGACGAATTTATTCTTGGCTCGTTTGTTGCCACCGCGCCTCTGGAAATTTCGTTGTTTGGCGGCGAATTTCGTGCCGCGGAGCACGCGAGGGTGGTTCGTTCGAAATGAAGCAATTTTCAATGAAATTTGGGTTTCTCTTCCTACATTTGCATGTTTGAAAAATGAATGCATGGAAATAAAAAAAGAGATTTGTCATAATTTTTTTGACTTATGGTGGAATAAAAATAACATTTTGGCTCGATGGACATTTTCTATTCATTGTCCCGCGGGCAAATATAGATAAGAAAAAAAAGTACAATCATCGCCAAAATATTTGATCCATGATGTTTTTTAGCTCATTAAGAGAAGATATTCACTTGTCTGTAGATTCGATAACCTCAAAACCGGGCTAAATAGAAGAATAAAATCTGATATGTTATACTTATAATAAAGTTATCCATAATAAAATTTTGCTCTGCCTGTTTCTCTCATCACGATTATGTACTCATTTAAGACGCGACATTGTGAATGGTTTACAGGAATCGCACTCAATTATCAAATTACTAATTAAATCCTTCATTAAGTCAAAGGAACGTTGATTGGCCTATTCGTGAATAAATGAAATACCAAGTGCATATGATGAACCATTATTCCGGCGATGTATTTCCGAGCCATCCGAGATATTTTGGAATACTGGCAATGCCGTAATGTTTCAGGGTTCGACGGCGTGACAAAGAGGTCATGAGCACCTCCACGTCATAATTTTTAATAGAACTTTAATTTGCAACAGTAGAGAAAGATTAAAATTATTACCATGCAAGAAGGAGGTTTAGGAAGTTAGGAGGTTTAAGAATGTGGACGTGCTCAGCTGGAAGTATCCGGGAAACTTGAGATCGCCCAGAGTGTCATCTCCAGCCTCTGACAACGATTCCAAGGTGATGATGATGTGGGTAGACGTTACAGCATAGGTCGGCCCTGAGTTACAACGCCGAATGAGGATCGGCACTTGGCGTTTACTGCCAAAAGAATCAGACGGAGCACAGCATCAGACCTGTCTCGTTAGCTATCTTCAGCCACTGGCACGACAGTTTCAAGGCAGACGGTGTACAGACGCTTATGATAAATTGGACAATGTGCTCGTAGGTCTGTCAGATATGTTCCACTGGCTGATACTCTCTGTCGTCCGCGGTTAAAATGGAGTAGATTGTATGCATTGTGGACTCCACAACAGTGGACTTGTGTGATATTTTCCGTCGAGTCCAGGTTTAACTTGCAGTCTGACTCTCGTCGGACTTTTATAGGGAGAGCGCCAGGTACCCGTTACCACCAAGAGAACATCATTAAACAACAACGTTAGGGTGGTGCAGGGTTGCTCGTTTGGGTAAGAATTATTCTGAGTTCCAGAATTGACCTTTATTTTCAAACTGGAACCGTGAGAGGCCAAATCTATCGGGAAATCATTCTGAAACAAATGTATGTTTATTTCGGGGTGTCATGGCCTCGTAATTCGTGTTTATGGGTAACAACGCCCGTCTTCCCCGTGAAAACATCGTAAACGAATGCCTTCGATCGGAAGATACTATACCATATGGACTGACTAGCATTCTCACCAGAATCCAGTAAAGCATGTGTGGGACGTGCTTGGCCGACGAGTTGCAGTTCATCAACCAAATCCTACACGTCTACTGGAACTTTTGAGAGTCTTGCTTAATGTGTGAATAGTCATTATGAATAGTGATTTTAATACAATATTGCAGAATCCAGGAAATTCAATATATATTTAAAAAAATGATGGATAAGACTTTGGGTCTTTTCTCACCAATTTGAAGATTCTTTGAACTTTAGTTGACCGTTGTTTATGCAGGATTTGGATAGTTAATGAACATAATAGAGAGTCACAACAATCCCGGTTTATACGGCTTCATTCTTTTATAATTGGGGGGACTGATTTCAATAGTAAAAAAAAGACTAGTTCAAGATATAAAATACCTCAACTTTTCCGTTTTTTTGTAATTATCATTTCTGATTTCATATCATCTAAAATTAATTCGAATTGCAAACGATGTTTTAATTTCATGTTACTAAGAAATCAAAACGATTAGTGAAAAAACTCAAATTATTGATGAATTCAAAAATGTTCGAATTAACCGAATTCAAATGTATCTGCTCTAAACCAAAATTTGATCTTCCCCAAAATCTGAAATTTAGAAAGTAAAAATAAATAAATAAATAAAATGCAAATATGGCTTCAATTCGAACATGAACGCTTTTGGCATTATGCTTTAGCAATGTAATTGCTTTGAGAAAGAGGTAAAAGCAGTATTTTACCATGACTCTTAAGATAAAAGGATAGTTTTCTTTGTAAGTAGCGTGTTTCTTTCTTTTTTCTAAACATTATTTTTAATATTTAATAAGGTATTAAGTCTTGGAAGAATTTTAAAAACAGAAAGTGAGTTTCAAATTCCACCCGATAAGCATCTGGTTTGCAACGGGAGGCCGGATTAGTGGCGCAGGGAATTTCCCGAATTCTTAAACCCTTGTTCACGAATAAGATTAGCTTAGAAAAAGTAACAAAAACAGCATCGTTCCACTTCAAAGTAATTTATACATTTCGTTTGCTCTCTGAATGTAACCTTTATGAAACGGCAAACATTTTCAACTCTTTTTATTTGACTTTTCGATCAAGGCTAAAAACAAAGAGGAATTAAAGTAGATCGATTTTGAAACTCTAAATCAATAATCGTTTATCCTGAAAAAACAATATCTTAGAATCAAATAGAATTCTAAAATATTTATATTATAGGTATTCTAATAATGTTGAGGCAATCAAATTTATGTTGATTTGCTGATTCAGAGGATGCTTTGCGACACGGCAAGGAATCATTAAAAAAAATTTAAAGTACATTTTAATTTGTTTTGAGGATAAAAAATTAAACCTCATTTTGGAGCGACAGTTTTTAACTTAATTGATATTTTAGGTGATAGTCTTCATTCAAATATTTTTAACTTCTTAAAAGATATTCAAATTTTACATCTGATTTAATTATATATATTTTTTTCTTAGAATGCCTTAGGTTTCTACACGAAGGACAAGTTTAACAAATGTTTGGAGCAGAATAATCAATTCTGGTCCTTGCGCCAGAAAATCAAACAAACAAATCTTTAGCTTAAAAGTCTAAAATCATAAGAAATGAAAACAAACAAACTTAATTTTTGATAAAGAAGGTACCTTTTTGCAAGGAAAACTTTCATAGAATTTTTTCCCCTGAAATACAGAAAGTTAAGATTTTAAATTGATAACAGAAAAAAAAGAAAGAAAGAAATCCAACCACATTATGTCAAAAAAGGATTTGTTTAATTGAGAAAAAATGAATTGATTGTTAATAAAAACCACCAATTTACTTAAATAATTGCGATACTGTTTCCACTGATATAACTAGAATGATCAGAGTTTTACTAATGATGTATAAAATATTGAGAAAAAAGATAACGACTGCAAATACTTTAATGGGCAAGGATTACAAGACACATTTCTGGAATTTTAGCTCCCGAGTGTATGCTCTCTTGGAGTAAATGTGGCTATATTTGGAATTTTTGATTTTTTTTTCTTGGTGGCTTTCAAAATTCTGTACATATAGAAAAATAAAAACTAGCATAGATTGCTCGTAACGGATTTGACAACGGATTCCAAAACCCTCCGCGCTTTTGCGTATGCATTAAGATGGGTTTAATTCGACAAAATTAGGGGTGATCGGACAGTTGAAAGGAGATGCTTATATTTAGCAATAAAGTTAATTCCGAAAATGTGCACACCGTTCTGCATCTCGCCCTTCAGTGAGATAGCAATCGTCGAAAAGTGGTCGCCTCAGAATAGTGAAACGAACAGTAAATTCCAACATCCTTTTTAGCTAAAATTTAAACTAAACGAAGTGGAAACTGCCTCTTAGAAAATACGAAGAGAAACTAGACTTCAGAAGTGTTAAACTTCGTTTTCAAGATTATTTACTCGTTTTCTCCTAATTAACGGGCAAAGGGGGCCTTATGGTAAGGTTTCGGCACCTGAGCCGTAGGGTTTCAGGATCAAAACCCCATTATGGTGTGTAATGAAGTCTGTTGCATGTTAATTCCGTCAAGGTCAAATGTCTCCCGTCTGTGTGATGTGGTGGAGAAAGAGAGAGAGAGAGAGAGAGAGAGAGTTGTAAGCTCAGGTATCGTCGTCGTCATCTGACCGCAGTTCAAAATGACGAGGCTCGTCCCAAAGAGTCCTATTGTTTCTTTCCAACCAGGGCCTGACTAAGACAGGGGCATACGGGGCAGTATCCCCGAGCCCCCACTTATGTGGAGGCCTCAAAATGGAATAGCAATTTCATTTTACGTTTCCTTCTTTAATTAATGTTGTTCATTACTAAAGCAGTGAAGCAGAGAGGGCGCACAAAAGTTTTTGCCCCGAGCTATCCTTTTGCTAACTCGGGCCCTGTTTATAACGGAGCATTAATATAACTAAACTTGACAAAACTTAGGACTGAAGCTTGGGTTCTAATTTTAGAGCTAATCCGCCAGAAAAACACCTTGCCACATACATATTCTCGAGATAGATTCAGTGAAATTTCTAATTAACGTTCTAGATCCATATTTTAAAACTATCGTTCACCAATGCCATGCAGGACATCCACAGTCTTATCCATGATCCACGATTTTGTACTGAAGAAGGGGGATAAGACTTTTATTGAAGAGCTTCCGAGAAAGTTTCAAGGAGACTACTCCCACTGGTTTTGAATTTCTTTTTTGTTTTTCATATATTATTGCTCAAATGTATAAAAACTGTTTATAAATTTTTCTATCTATAAATTCTCGCTGTAATTTTTCTTTTAATCGTACACAAAACGCTCCTGAGGAAATTTGATAGTCTTCCTTCATCTGAAAATTTCTTCTGTGGTTGCACCTACTAATAACACAGAGAAGCTAATGCACAATGTTAGCTCTTCTTATGTTAATTTTGTTCATTATTTGAGCAAACAGAGATTTCGTAAAGTAGTTTGCAGTCTGAATCGTCGAGAGTGAGAACAAACATTATATTGTTACGTATTCATTACTTCCGTTTGGGGTTCTTTGGAAGAATTTGACGGTCGATGCAGAAATAAATAGTCATTTAGTAGAAAACAATGACGGCGTTTATATAACAAGAAAACATTAACAGAAAGCCGACGAATACACAGACGTAGAAATCGTCCAGAGCATACAAAGTAGCCAGACAGAATCCAGCAGAAGAGGAAATCCTCGGAGCTTCGCTCTGAGGTCTCTTCAAACGGCTGAAGTTCTCACTGTCTCCTCGCTTTAGTTTCAAACTCACCATCACACGACTGGCTACTCCACACACAACTTGATACCGTTTCCCCAATAGACACTAAGACTTTTCACGCAGCTCAGTCCAGCAAAAGCTTGGGCTCTACACAATACTGGCGTCCCGCCTTTGCTTCGCTATCCTTTTGAAGACTCGTTATTTGACTATGACCCCTACTATGAGTTAATTCAATTCAGCTTGAGACTACTGGCCTTTTATACTTCCCGGGAGGCGGGTCGAGGAGGTTCTGGGCGTATCTCTGTTCCTTTTAGACGGAGAGATTAAATTGTTGAAGTTTCCATCAATATATATTTTTTCGCCAAAGTCGCCAAGTTCTAAGACCACTGACGTGGCACATGATCAGCACCTACAGAGCTAATTGTAAAATGGTGTTTCTTACGATGAAACTATTCGAGGTGGGAAGAAACATTTCTGGTCAGTAACAATATTGAACTTCGATCTTGGAACAATTCCCATTAGCTAAGTGGACCGCAAAGGGCCTAGAGTCTTGGCTTCGGCAAAATAAGGCTTCAGATACGAAACCTGTTTCCCCCAAAAAGGCGTCATGTAAGCGGGTAAAGCTCACGTTAAATCTGTCGGAGTCAAAAGTCCTCCCACTGTTGTGGTGTAGAAGTTGGGAGAGTGTGTTTCATCCTTGTTTCGTGACCGCGGCTTAAAATTACAAGGTCCGTCCCAAAACAGGCATAGTATTGCTTTATAAACGAGACGTTAATATAACTAAATTAAACTAATTCCATTTTTTAATTGAAAAGATATTGCGAAAAATTGCGAATAATAAAAAAGGCACGTTCATTGCGATTTCTAGTGAAAAGAAATGTAAAATCTGGAATTTCTATTTTAAAAAAATAGGAAAAACTGCTTATTATCGCTCTTATCTGTGTCATCCATTAAAAAGTACATTAAATTTTGAATATTCTGTTTCTGTTAAAATGTTGTTTAAAAAAATTAAGTAAACAAGTAATATAAAAAACATTCTTTTTAAATCAATTCCTACTTTGGATATTAGGAAAAATTTTATTTTAGTTTCTTTTTAATAAATAACTACAATTATTGTTCTCGTGTT
>JAOUZG010046237.1:0-10416 GCA_026289955.1 Argiope argentata | reverse complement strand
AATAAAACGATTTCTGCGCATGTGCATGAACTTGGAACTCTAAATTCAAAATCAAAGTATAATTTTTCGAAATTAAATGATTTTTGAAATATATTTTTTGTAATAATTGAGATTAAATATAATAATTAAAAATCGATAACATATCCGAAATAAAAAATAAATTTGATTATTTATAACAATTTAGCTATTTTGAGACCCGAACTGAAAACCTTTCAAAAAAGTTAAATTTTTCCAGTCTCTTTATCCACCAAGCCACTTCGCACCTGAGCGGTGGACGAATCTGGTTTTTAACAAGACCAAAAATTTATTTTCTAGTGTAAGGAAATGCTGGTTTGAAACCCTAATGCTATAAAATAAAACGATTTCTACGCATGTGCATGAACTTGGCACAATAAATTCCAAATCAATATATCTATTTTTTGAAAGAATAATTTTTCTGAAATATATTTTTTTATAATAATTGAGATTAAATATAATATCTAAATTTGGTAAATATATCCAAAATAAAAAGTAAATTTGAACATCTATAACAATTTTGTTATTTTGAGATTCGAACTAAAAACCTTAAAAAAAATACAACTTGGCCATTTCCTTTATCCACAAAGCCACCCAGCTCCTGAGCGGTGGACGAATCCCTGGTTCTTAACAAGACAAGTAATTTAAATTTTTAGTGTAAGGAAATGCTAGTTTAAAACCGAAATGCTATACAATAAAACGATTTCTGCGCATGTGCATGAACTTTACATTCTAAATTATAAATAAACTATAAATGTTAAGCTATTTTGAGCCTCGAACTTGAAACCTCTAAAAAACTATAATTAGCCCCCATCGTTTTATGCACTAAGCCACAAACTGTAGCTACAGAATTTTTATGCTTAATATGATATAATATATAATTGTCTTTGTAATGAGAGGTCTGGTTTGCGGATGAGACATGTCACTTATTAATAGAATATCTTCCAGGATTATATATATAAGAAATTTGATTGTTATATTTTCTTCATTTCAAGGTCTTTCCCTCGCTATTGAGCAGTTTTTCAAAGTCGTATTTTCATGGATTTATTATAGCATTGATTTCTATCGTGGGAAGAGCATTAATAATTAGTTTATATATTCCGTTAACATGGCGAAATTAGGTTTAAAACGGTTATATGTAATTTAAATGTCAGAGCCGACATAATGTACATTTTTTTAGGTTTTGTTTGAATGCTTAAAATTCGGGATTGCTGATTGGTGTAAATTGAGAAATTTCGACTCTGAAGCATATGATGGATTATTTTTTTATCGATGCACAAATAGCATGAAACTCCAGATCATATTTGAGCTATCTTCTCTGATTTTTATTAAATCTCTTTGACAAAAAGCAATTGGTCCCCGTTTTTCATTGCAATTTGAACTAGCTTTCAATTGTTACATCTGATTCAACTTACCAAAGAATTAATTCTGCCCCAGGAATTGTATATTTTATAAGGTAGCAATAGCAACATCGTGATTAGCCAAAATAAATGCTTTATCTGCTTCATTAGATCATAAAAAAGGATTTCCTTGATTTTTAATAGGACGAAAAATTTTCTTTCTTTCTTTTTTGTTATCTTGTAAGAATTCATTTAAAAGCTCTAAAGCAGATAGCAGCTTTAGGTAAAAATATGCTATAAAAATTATATATGCCCAAATATTTACTCAATTGAATTAAAATTTGTGGCCATTAAGCTTTTGAAGATTTTAAACATGATCCTGTAATGGTTGTAAACCATTTTCTGGTATTTTATATCCTAGAAATTCTAAATTACACTCATGTCACTAAATTAAGGACAATTCAGCATCACTCGGAAATCAAACTGTAAGATTCATATATCATCCGAAAAAAGACTACACACATCTTTATATTCCATATTTCAACTGCAGGAAGCTACCAAAAGACACCGATAGTACGTCAAAAAAGATGAGAGTGTAAGAGAGTGATGCCTAATGAATGCAAAGAAGTAAAATTGTTCGCAAGTGCTTTATAAGCCTTTTAGTTCAATAACCGCTTAGTTTGGACACAAAATATGCATTTGGGTGATTTTTTTAGTGGTAAAATTATCAGCCGTCTGTAATTATGGCGCACCCAGCTGGAATTATCCAAGGAACGTTTAATTGACCAGAGTATCCTTTACAGTTTATGGCAACGATTCCAAGATAATGGTAACGTGAGTACAGGTTACATCACATTTTCTTTTCGAGTTACAACACCGAATGAGGACCAATATTTAGCAGCGACTGCCAAAAGAAACCGACCGAACACTACATCAGACCTGTCTCGTCATCTCACTTCGGCGATTGGTACTACAGTTTTAAGGCAGTTTGTGTACTTATGCTTAGGACAGATTTACATGCTCGTAAACCTGTCAGTTGTGTTCCACTTATTGCAACTCACTCTCGCCTGCGATTAGCCTTGAGTAGAGAGCATGCATTGTGAACACTAACACAGAGGGCTTGTATGAGCTTTTCCGACGTGTTCCGGTTTAGTTTTCAGTATGATTATCTTCGGACTTTCATATGGAGAGCATCAAGTACCCGTTACACCCCAAACGACATCAAAGACAATTCAGGTATTTAAATTTCTCACAGCATTGTGAGGGAAATGAATTTGATTCCATTCAGAAATTTCGTATCCAATAAAAAGAGCGAAAATTTATTCATCATGTTTTGAAACAAGATTGAAATGGATTTTGATAACTATAATTTAAAGTCTATCTCAAGAAATATATAAAAACACTCTACTGAAAGGAGCAACGAAGTTTTATCAGGTTGACGCGAGACTTTGTTGAACCTAAAACATAATTTTTTTAATCAAATAATAACAAAGATATTTAATTTCACTAATTACAAATTGTATTTTCAACAAAAACACAGGACACCAAACTCTACCCAAGTTTGATTAAATTTATAAGAAAGGGCAGAATATAGTTTTGACTATAAGGTACTTTAACTTTTCTGCTTCTTAGATTAATTATTTTAAATCCTGTTTTAAAGCAACAAGATTTTTTAGTACTGATTTCGTGATTTCGGTTTTGATGAGAAGAAACAATTTCCTCGCTGGAAATTGTGTTATTAATTATTTTTTGAGTAATTTACATGCAATATAATTTCACATTTATATCATGAATAACTGTATAAGAACCAAATGTTTAAAATCCTTCAAATATTTTATTTTAAATCTGCAATTCACGGACTGGATGAAAAACTATAAGTTGTTGTTGTGTCAAATGGCACTTGTCATGGACAAGCCCGCTGCTGAGCCCAGCAGCAGATTTAAGCCGAATGAAGCGTCTCTTGTATTTGAGTAGCGCCAACTAGGGCCAAGAGTACGACTTTGCTACACACTCACCACATTCGCTTGCACAACCCCTTTTTACAGGGGGGCACATTCACACATCTCACAGATGGCATACAGAAGAACAATCATGCCCGAACCGGGACTCGAACCCATGACTTCCAGAACACGAGGAAGACGCGCTACCTCTGTGGCAGCAAGCCGGCAAACTATAAGTTTGTGTGCGGGATTATTTATAATCATTCAATTATCTCAAATTGGCTCTTGTAAATATAGATGGATATTTGTATAGTAACATCATAATACCTTCTTCATAATATCTCATTAATTAATATGAAAGAGGGAAACATGCGTAGAAAATAAACCTCACGAAACTAATTTTATTTTAGAAAATTTACATTTCTTTTTAAAAACATTTATGAGGTTTTGACACAGAAGAAAAATAATTAATCATCAGGGATTAATAGACGCGATGGAAATGAATTCTTCGTTCCAGTTTAATGGCACGAAAAATGTGTTTCGCAACTCCAAATCATCAATACTATTCATCAGAAACGATCCGAATACAAGCATCCTATTAGCCGAAAGCGAGTTTCTACTACACATATTTTGAGTGTCAGTAATTTCGAACCTTGATACAATGGAACCCTGATACAGCTTCTATTCTGCACAAACATGAGTACATATTTTGATCTAAAATATTGAATTTTCGACTGTCACTTTTGTATAATACAAAATAGGGTTTCCTTATAGGTTAACGTAGATTTCATCATCAGACACCACAATCAAAAACATCTAGTTTGAAAAAATTCTATTTTCAGAGAATATGTGAAGAAATTCTTATTGAGATTAATCTAATGCCCATGAAAGCAGCTTTCTTTTATTTCACTATAGAAACATATTATGTTTTTTGTATTATAAAAACTATAACTTTAACTCCCATTTGTTGATGTTTCCCTTTCCCATTTCTTCTTTCCATTTGTTTTGGTCACGTGACATTCTAGTATCTAAGATCAATTTCACCGATGTCTCGTTTCCGCTTATAACCATTTGTAGGCACGGTTTTGTAAGCAGCGATTTCTAAAACTATTTATACTCTAATTATAAGAATTTAGAGTTCTGTTGATATTTGTGCTTAGTACAAAAATGAATTTAATTTTAAGGTAAGTGAATAAATTTCCGAATCTTTTAACTGAGTATAGGAAGGAATTGCTGTATAAGTAGAAAAATTTTTTACAGGTTCATAAAAATGTCTGATCAAGTATCCAATTGTTTCAAAGATTATAGCAAATTTATTGTTTATTTAGTGTAAAATTCAGTCTATGCCGGAAAATTAAGCTTCAAAATAGATTAAATTTTATAGACTTACGTATTTCTAAGAATCTCCATTTTTTGAATTAGGTAATGTTCATAATTTTAGAATGTGCTAGGCATGTATATTTATTTTTATCATAAAAAAAGATGCTGAGAATTTGAACATTGGCACATACTTTGTATCTCAATTTGATCTTTTATTTCATTAAAAGTCTCATTAATGTTATGAAATTGATTTGTGATATGTAGTATACGTGTTGTATTATGTTTATGTATTGACATTTTCATTTCACGGATTAATATTGAATTTTTTTGATTGGGAGATATCTGTTTCCTTTAATATTTAGAAAGGAAATTCTGCTGATAAAATTTGAATATTATTCGGAATTTTTAAAAATTGATTCACAGACGGTTAAAATTATTCTAGCAATCTTAAGTACATCTTTTTGTGTATTATTTTGTATATTTTGTATTTTTGTATTTTGAATGGATGTGTAAAACATTTTTCTATTAGTATATCCTTATCTAAGTTTCCAAAACGCATTTGATCGAAATCTTCCTGTATACTGTTTTATCTTAGTTTTGAAATTGCTATAATTTGTAGAAATTCCACTGCCCTTTCCCTTTAATAAGTCTAACATTTATCAAATTTACTTAAAAAATATATATATATTATTGAGATAGAGAATTACTATGTGTGATAGGGAAAGAATTAGCATGTGGTTATAAATAAATTCCGGATATTTTATTTCGAATCAACAGACCAAGAATGCATCTAACTAAAACAAAAAGGTATCGTTCAAATCAATCGAAATGTTTCAAATTCATGACTTAAAAACTCGGTCTCTTTGATAGTGGAATTTCTCTATTATCTGTCCACAAGAGTATATTTTACTGAATATCGAATCTAAGGGTTAATAAGAGAGTTGAAGCGTAAAACTCGTATTGGGCGCTTTATGTTATTAAATGATCTAAAGTAAAAATGCTAGTTTTCCTCGAAATTCCAACAAATTTATTATTTGTTAAGAATTGGAAATCGAAGAAAAAGGCTGGAATTTACTGAGAAAAATTATTTTAAACACAAATAAAATTTTGTATTTTACGTGATTGATTACAAAATGGACTTAGCACTTAATAGACCCATAATAATAGACTAAATAATTTATAAAATTGTTTTATGTAATATATCATTTATAAAGTTTAGAGCCCTTACATTAGGTTCTCCCATAATAATTTGTAAATATAACGATAGAAAAATGATTTTAATTTGAAAAAATTCCTATCTAAAGATATGTTTGGGTCTATTCGTATATCTCTTATTTAGTTCAAAGTATAAAGATTAGATTTTCTGTAATTCCAAGCCCGAAGAATAAAATTGGATTGAAATCGATAACCTCAAAATATTAAAACCTAAAGTGATTTAGTATCTAAAAGGAGATTTTCACATTTTGAACCAAATTTGTTTAAATAGACCATCTATGAATCTGTCGTTTCATTTGAGTTTAAAAGCAATGATTTAAAAGAAGGAATCTGTTTATGTTCTTATGAATAAAAGTGTAGTTCCATATCAAATTTCTGTTCCAAAATAACAGCTGACATGCGCTCTAAATGCTCCTAACTTAATCCTCACGGTAGATTCAGTGAAAATGCTCGAAATATGTGAAGGCTGTATTTCACAACTACTGTTAGCTGATTCTACCGCATTCGCAGCCACTATGGAAGAGATGGATAATGCCTTGATTGGAGAGATGCGTGAGATCACATCTGCTGGCTTTCCTGAGGAAATAGATGCAAACGCTTTAGCAAGAGCATTAATTTTTTTAGCTCAGAAAGTTTTGCTTAAAGGGGCCCTTTTGACAATGTATGGGGAATCGCCGAACATTTGTTTACCTTTTACATCTGTTTACATTTTAAACAGTTGTTTACATTTAAAAAATTCTTGCTTATAAATATTGCTGAGATATTTCTTTTTAGAAATTTAAGATTTTGACCACTGTTATGATTTTTAAAAATATATATAATGCAGTCTTAATGTCATTGTGCAACTTTCATTTGAAAATTTAAATGCTTTTAAAAATTTAGATTTAATAACTAGCAAAGGTTTTAATACATATTCCATTCTTATTTGCTGGCATTGCAAGGATTACGATTTTTCCTTACGAAGCAGTTTCTATTAAAATTAGGTAAATGAAAATTGTTAAATCAATGTATTTGAAACATAGCTGTGATAGCATACTTTGCTATTTTCAATACAATAAAAATTATTAAATTGTATCCTTAAAACGTGTAAAAAAATCTATAGATTTTAATGTTTCTCTTACTAGTGACGAACCAATCCTGTTCTCTGATAATTTATTTTTGAATATCCTTTAAAAAAATCTGTAATTTTCAATTCCAAGGTGTTTTTTTCTGAAACTAAAATCGAAAGCACTTCATTTTCTGTTTGGAAAGAGTAAGTAATTATGGGAGATTCAGAGTGTTTGATGGAAAATTTTAACTGCTCGTGGAATAAGAGATAAATATTGTTAGAGACCTGATTCAGATTCTCAAAACAAAAAATTAATAAATTTTAAGCACTCATATTTTTACTTTATGACAGCAAAAATTGTATATTTACAAATACTTGTACATCATTTCCGAAATACTCAATTTTTTATGAATTATTTTAACCGCAAGTTTAATTTCTATCTGAGGGCGAATTGAATCATTGGAAGAAATGAGGTTCAAATTTATATTCTTTAAGCCCTCTGTAAAGACATTTTTAGGTCTATACTTTATAATGCAACCATTTTCAAACTGTTTATATACGCGTTTTTTGTAGAAATTTAGAGAAGTATTCAAACGCGTAACAACTTTTCATTCAGCTTGCTTTGATTTACTTTCTGGACTGAGACTGTGTTGACTACGTGAAGAAAAGTTATTAATATTTCGATTTTTTTAAAAATTTAATCTGAGTGAATTTGTTGAACTCTATATGTCTATTTCGTAAATCATTTTTTTTTTTTCATTTGTCTGTCGCTATGCTAAGGAAATCTTGTACGATTAAGCAATTTATGCAATACAAAATAGCTTAAATTCCAGCAGATTAGAAGTTCTGCCCTGTCATTTTTTAGTCTACATTTTATTTTGCAATTATTTTATTTAGACTTAAATGCCCATAATTATTCCCATGCAATTTTGGGACAATTCGGCTCGGAAATATCTCAAAAGTATAGATCTGCAACCAAATCTTGAACTATTTAATCAACGGAAAATATTTCAAATATTTGTTTGTATTATATAACGATATGCTACATGGTTTTGATAATAAACAAAATCTAAAAGTAGTCGAGATTATTTTTAGAATCTATTTTCATTTCGAACGTTCGAAAAACTACTAAATTTTTTGTATACTTATAATTAAAAAAAATTATAAGCTGCTCTCTCAGGAAAAGTAGGAAATATATTATGATAGAGTTTTCCCGCCTCCTTAAACAATACGATGCCTTATACTGCAAGTAATATAGTTTTTTGTTTAAAAATCATCTGAATTGACATTGATGGACATCTTATAAACTGTACTAATGGAATAATCTTCAATACGGATGGAATATTTCTACTGCTGAGTTAAAACGTTTGATATCAGACTATCTCTAGTTAGTCCTCTTCAGAAACTATCTGGCATAACACGGAAACCCGTTCGATCAATAAATTATGAATTTAATTAATAAAGCGATCGTCGCATTTTGTATAAATATTTTATGCATGTCTTTAGATTTAGAGTAGAATTTCGTTTAAAAAGGGCGAATGACCCCAAAAAAGCCTTCTTTAAAGTTGAATTATTCTTTCATATACCCCCAACATCGAAACATTTATTTTTGAAATCCTTGGTTTCTGAACATAAATTCAGAGTTATTAGAATAAAATGTAATGTTTTTTTTCATTAAATTTCAATACTTGAATGAAACTTTCCGCTAGTCACTCTAGTGTATTAGTTTACGGCCTGTTTGAGCAGTAGCTTAGTGGCCACCTCTGCATGACTTAGATGACAAGAAAGAGAACATAAGAGAACTCCATCAAGACAAATTACAAGTGAATTTGTCATCTTTTTAATTGATAACTTTGTCAAATTTGAGATAAATTTGTTTGATAATTCTTTTTCTCCATGTATTTTTTTTTTCAATATGACTCAATTTCTAAATAGGTGAATGAAATTAAATATCGACTTATTTTAATCCCATTGGTTAAATATTTTTTTAATAAATTGACGAGTTCAACAAATCAATTACCTGTTGATCAATATACTTTCCTACGGATAAATATAATTAATATTTAGTTATATAAATTTTGTAACTGATAAACGGAAAAAACTAAAATTAAATTTGTCATGTGCTCATGAGAGGAAAACATTGTATATCTGTGTTAAACTTTTGATATAGCCGCATATAAACTTTAAGACCCTTCATTTCTACAAATTAGTTTAGCTATTATAAAATCCCTTGTTTATTAAGTCTTCAGTTTTCGTTTTTCTGGCATTTTCACCATATCAAAAGGCTTCTTAAACTTAAATTAGCATTATAAAAAATATTCTTGAAAATTTCTAAATCTTTGAAAAAATTCCCAAATTTTCTTAAACCAGTCATTTATAAAAATTGTAAATATAATAAAAAGTGAATAACTTGAGTTATATGATTCATTTTTTCAATGACACGAATGATTTCGCATTCCGTGTTTACAAACTTGTTTTACATGAAATTTAATACTTCATTTAATTCGAAAAAGATCAAAATAACTACAATAAACCTACATATATGTAACAGTCCTATTTCTTGAAATTTCTGATAGAAAAATGTTTCACTATGGTTAATACAGATTTTTCAAATCGATTCATCACTCTTCATATGGGCAATAAAACTTAAATATGACAATGGATCAAAATAAATGTTTAATTTTTGTTAATCTTGTTTAAATTTTCAATCATTAATAAAGTACCTTTTATTCATCCAATACAGTTTTTTTTTTCAAATATTATTTCGTTAAATTTTTATTTATTAATTAAATACTATTTTTTTCCACATATATTTATTTCCCTCCTCCAAACAAGTAACGATATCTGTTTTTCCCCGCTCTAATGAAGTTAGGCTTAACATGTTTTTGGTCTATTATTTTAAACGATTTTGTTTATTTTCATAATGATTGATGCCTTTAGAATTAAACCTTGTTTATTAATCAACTTTTCCGTATCATTTTGAGTACTTTCGAATTAAAATAATACATAATAAAGAAAATTAAAAATTTCTAATCTGTTGTCTATTGTCTACTCCCAACTGGTGTAGAAAAATCACGCATTTTAAGTTGCCACTTTTGGCTTTAAATCCTCAAATAGCGTTGAAAATTCAATGCTAGTATAATTTTTTGATCATTATTTATAGTAAATGTAATTCTTAGGTCGGGATGATCTGATTTGTATGGCGTTGGATTCCCATCCCTTGGGCTGCGAGTTCGAGCACCATATATATAGAAAAAATAATTCACTTTCTATTTTGTCGTTTAATATTGTGATTCTGTAGCATTTATATATCTATTTATATTAATGCTAATTATTTAATAAAAAGTAGCTAACTTTTTCTTTGTGGACCTAAGTAGGAATTGATTTAATAAAATTGATTTTGATATTACTTGTTTTGTAAAATATGCATTCTCCATCAGACATCATATTTCTCTGTATAAAAGCAGTATTGATTATGTAAATTATATTCGCATGATTTAGAATATTTTTTAAAAGAACATTTGATATAATTATGTGT
>JAOUZG010046231.1:0-12941 GCA_026289955.1 Argiope argentata | reverse complement strand
TCTATATATTTTTCGCCAAATATCGCCAAGTCATCAAGCATCTTGCCAAAAAAATCGCCAAGTTGTCAAATTACTAGAAATGCCGTTTTAATGTAAAATACGCCTAAATTGAGCAATTTTCGCCCCAGAAATATATATATATATATATATATATATATATATATATATATATATTAACGATTTAAATAGTGAAGAATAGCCCACAAGTTTTTTCCAATCTTTCGCTCCATACCAATATAAGAAACTTAAACCACCAAAGATTTAACATGCAATAGTCTCACTATATTTACGATTCTCAGTGGAACATTTTAAACCTGAAACTCTCCAGTTTGATGACTGGACTTTTAACACCAGACGATCGCTCTCAAAATATAAGATGATCAATAACGATATTCTGGAAAAATAAAATGGAAAATAATTACATGGATGAAAAACATGGTATAGGAGAAATTAAATGTGTAATGTCTTGAATAAAATAGATAATAGGCATATCTTCTTTACTAATCTTGATTTACCTGAAAATTTTCAAGAAACCATAGTAAATTCTCATGTGAATTATTTTTTTATTTACATTTCAGCGCATATTTAAAACTTTTTAACAGTCATTCTGATAAACTCCCCTTCTTGCCTTTAGAAATAAACAATATAACCACTGCCACCCTTTAATGCTGGCGTCTTGGCACAGAGGTAGAGCGTCTTCCTCGTGATCTGAGCGTCCCGGTTTGGGCATGGTTAGTTTTCTGTGTGCTATCTGTGAGAGTGTGAATGTGTCTCCCCTGTAAAAAGGGGCTGTGAGGGAGAGTGTGTCATCCTCATATGAACTAAAAGTGAGGCTTTTGCCCTCGGATGCTGAGAGGTTCATACCCACAAAAGTTACAAAAGCCCTCCCCTCAATTTTAAAGCGGACACATCATCATCATCACCCTTAATATAATGTTGATCTTATGAGGGGTTCGTCAAAATATTCTTTATTTGTTTGCTTCTGAAAGCTACGAAATGTTGCTGTTTCTAATGGCACTTGCCATGGACAAGCTCACTGAGACAGTCAGTGATTTAAGTCTAATTACAGTCTCTTGTTTTGTGGTAGGGCCAAGAGTACGACTTTTGTTACTCACTCATCACATTCGCTTGCACAGCCTCTTTTTACAGGGTGGGGGAGGGGCACATTCACACACCTTACAGATAGAACACAGAAGAACAACCATGCCTGATTTGAGACTCGAACCTAGGTCACCCAAATAAAGGGGAAGACGCACTCTCCCTACGCCAGAACGCGGGCAAGCCACAAAATAGAATTCCAAAATGAGGTTTACGCAACAAATGAAATTAAACGAGTTTAGCAGGGGAAAAAAGCATTTTTTACAAATAAAATGTTAAGTCAGAAACAATGTATCAGATAAATTTTCATTTAAAATATTTTATTCGTTCACACGAACATCCAATCCTCGCTTGAAATGATATCTTTCAAAATAGTACGAAGATTAAACACTCGAAAAGAGCAACCATCTCGCAAACGATATCCTACCGAGATACTTTATTTTTCGCAAACGAAAAAAATTTCGGGCAACAGATCCAGACGTCTGTTTAAACCCAGGGGAGCAACTCGAGGCAAATCTATCTCTCACAGAAACCCCCGGGGAGGATCTCCCCCTTACCAGGAAGTGTAATTACATCCCCTTGCTCCGTAGAAAACAATCAGACTCCATCCGAACATCCCAGAAAAGATCGTCCCTATCACTTCCAGAACATTAACTACAACTGCGACTGTTTGAGAGAAAGAAAAAAAAGAATTAAAAAAAATTGGGAAGAAAGATTAAACAGGGGATGAAACTTTCATCCCTTTTTTCCTTCTTGACAAACAAATGAAACCTCCTCCTCATCTTTTATTTTAATTTTTATTGCTCCTTTTCAACACTGAGTGGGGAGGTGGGGGGATTTTTAGACACGAGAGTACATCCGTTCATGCATCCGGGTCTTAGGGTTGCTATCAGAGCCGGAACAGGGCGCTAAGGAGGTCTATAATACCCCGAGTCACCACCCCTAAGACGGGCGGAATTGTGGAGTTAATGAAAAGCAATTTTTCTTGATCCTGGAATTGTTTCCCGACGCTTAAGTTTGATCCTTGACCGCTGTTTTCCTCGCTGTCACGCTGATCCCGTCTTAAAATGCCGGATGATTTGCTTTCCTGATTTTTTTTTTCGAAATTTCTTTTGGAGTTTCCACGGACAATTCTTGGAAATTAATGATAAGCACTCGTAAAATGCGTCGTATAATAAATAATAATGTCAAAAGGCGGGTTTTCGTAAGGAAAATTAATTTGCAAATGAGTGTAAACTGGAAATATAAAATTAGTATCCACACACAAGAAACCGAACAGGTCAGACAAAAGTTTTAGAAAAGACATTTAAATATGAGAATTGACGACATTTGATGTCCAGCCAACTCACTGGAATCAATTGTATATATTTAATTTCTTTCAGATCTAGTACGCTTATCTTCATGCTTCAAGAATCTATCAGGAAACTATTTTTAAACATTAATTAATTATAGTCATTAAAATGGTGTTATTTTAATAGACTTTCTTCTATTTCGTTCATTGTGCGCATGAAGCCTTCTAAAAGAATGTTGTTGTTGTTGTTGTTACTTATGGCACTTGCCTACGAACAAGTCCCCTCCGATACAGCAGCAGATTTAAGCCTGAAGGAGCGTCTCTTGTTTTTTAAGAAGCGCCAACTAGGGCCAAGAGTACGACTTAGCTACACATTCACCACATTCGCTTGCCCAGTCCCTTTTTACAGGGGGGGGGGGCCCATTCACACATCTCGCAGAAGAACAACCATGCCCAAATTAGGACTCGAACCCTGGACTCTCAGAACACGAGAAAGACGCGCTACCTCTGTGGCAGAAAGCCGACTCTAAATGAGTAATGTACCATAGTATCAAAGAAATATTTAAAATGTTATAACCAAATCCATTAATCATATAATGCGAATTATTGTAACTTGTATTATTCCTTATTAGCTACCGATAGCAATCGTTCAGTTGAGTTGAGTTAGAATAACGTCCCGTTATAAAGCAACATAGGGATATTTTGGGATCCATCTCATAATTTTTAACCGTGGTTAGATGGCGAGGACGGCACTTGAGCTGTTGGCCCATTGTATTTTGGAGCGATAATTCAAAAATACATTGCCGACATCCTCGTATATGGGTAGCACGTTTTTCCCAATGATTTGGGCGTCCCTTGTTCGAGTCCAGAGTATTCTTCTGTGTTCTTTTTGTAAGGCGTATGAATGTGCTCTCCTGTAAAAGAGTGCTGTGCAAGCGAATGTAATGAGTGAGTTTCTAAGTCGTACTCTTGACCCTACTTCAAATAAGAGACGCCTATTTCGGCTTAAAATCGCGGATCCATCAGCAAAGCTTGTCCATGACAAGTGTCATTAGAAACAACAACAAAATATAATACGTTGTATAAATGACATTTGGGACACCATTTTGGCATCTGAATTGTCGAAGTCAAATTCAGGATCCAATTCGTAAAAGAGTTGATCTTATATCAATCTGCCCTTACACATGCCTCTTATTGAAATAACTAAAAAATGGATAATTAATGTAAATGAAATTTTAATTGCGGTCCTACAAATAAAATGGGACCGAGGTGGCCTGATGGTAAGGCCTCGACTCGTGAATCGTAGAGCCCATCCACCAAAAACCCGTCATGTAAGGGGGCAGTTGCTCGTTAAATCTATTATAGCCAATCCTCCTCCAGCTGGTGTGGTGTGGTATGGAGAGAGGATGTCAGCTCAGGTGTCGTCTTCGACATCTGACCTTGGTTCAAAACTATGAATTCCATTATTTTAAGTGTGATCCTAAGAATAAAATGGGACCGCGGTGTCCTGGTGGTAAGTTTTCGGCTCGTGATTCGCAGGGTTTCTTTTTCGAGGCCCGATTCTGCCGAAATATCATCGTGTAGGGGGGCAGTTGCACGTTAAATCTGTTAAATCTGCACGTTAACCAAACGTCCTCCAGCTGGTGTGGTGTGGAGAGGGGGTGCCAGCTCAGGTGACGTCCTCGGCATCTGATCGCTGTTCAAAATTACGGTCCGTTACGATGTATCGATTTTGGGGCATCAATTTTCAACTTTTAGTATTATTAGAAAGTGGTAAAAAATGGTATTCACATTCGGCAACTTATAACCAACAAAAAGTTACAGATATGCACAAATGTACCATCATGCACGCGATTCTCGACGTGTCGACGCATGCGTATTCTGATAGTCTCGTGATTATTTCTAACCTGTTTCAATTAGTTAATGACTTAAGTTAATTAAGACAGACAATGACTTAAAAATAACAACGTTGTATAATGATGTATATAAGGAGCAGTCTTCAACGGATTCAGATCACCTTTCAACAACATAAAATATGCCTCGCCGCACGGTTCGTGCTCATCTCGAGCAACTGTCCGAGTTTGGCAGAGGTCGCATCATTGGATTGAAAGAGGCCGGTTGATCAAATCGGAGAATCGCTCGTCATTTGAGTCGAAACGATGCAGAAATTCCAAGATACTGGTAAGTATGTGTGAAAAAAAGAAGAGTTCAGCGTCAGGATGGTAGCGGTCGACCTAGGGCCACAACAGATCGTGAGGACAGAGTGATTGTCCGATCAGTTATCACAGCGCCTTCTTTATCTCTATCAACCATCAGACGTTCAACTCAAACACCAGTGTCCACCATGACAATTCACAGACGGTTGAGACAGTGAAATCTAAGCTCGCACCGACCATTACGCCACCTGCCACTCCCACCTGCACACTGCCGAGCCAGATTACAGTGGTGCATGGCTCTATCGGGTTGGAATGATGCCGACTGGGGAAGTATAGTCTTTAGAAACGAATTCCGCTTCCAACTGTGTCCTAACGATCATCGAAGACGTGTTTGGAGACATCCAGGGCAAAGAGGGATCCTGCTTTCACTATTGCACTCCACACTGGCTCTCAACAAGGCATTATGGTCTGGGGTGTCATTTCCTTTGATAACCGGCCCCCTTTGGTTATAATCAGAGGTACAATTACTGCACAGCGGTACGTCGACGACATCCTAAGACCAGGTTTCGTTATCTTTCCTTTTGCATTACTCTTGGCTGTTTTTCCAACAGGACAATGTCACACCACATACGTTTTGCTATGAGCTGTCTGCAAGCTTGTCAAACAATTCCTTGGCTTGTCAGATCGCCATATCTCTCTCCCATCGAGCGTGTTTGGGATAGGATGGGAAGGCGTTTGCATCTGCAACGGAATGTTGATGACCTCGTGCGACGATTGGAGGGAATTTGGCAGAAAATACAGCAGGAGACCATCCGGAAGCTTTAGCAATCTATGCCACGCCGTGTGGCAGCTTGTGTCCAGGCTAGAGGCGGGTCAAAACCTTAGTGAACTTCTTACTGTAACTCTGAAATAAATTATTTAATTGTTCCGAGATTTTAATCAATTACTTTTATGTACATTGTCTTCTATCCACAAATTTTCAACTCAATCAGACAACTCCTTCTTGATTTTATTGTTATAGAATGTATATTATTTAAGAAGTTATTATGGGGAGAAATTAGCTTCAATTAACTAATAAGAATAAAAAAAGATTAAAATGAATTTAGCTATGAATATTTCAATGCATCATGTCAGAACATAATTTCTTGATCGGTCAAGCACCACGTGCTAATGCAAGTTAAATCATATTTTTTATTCCTCTTAATTGTTTAATTGAATGAGTCAACTTTAGTATTGCAAACGATCAAAAAAAAACTTTGTCTCTCATTTATTCTTCTAAAAAATATCCCATTTCCTATTTATTTCATTTCACCTAATCACGCACCCAAAATGACATTTTTCTAGGTTATATTTGCTGTAGTCATTACCTATTTTTTAAAAAAATTAGAGCTTTTGTAATTGCATTGGCAGCGCGTTTTTAAAAGATGATGTTTTGAGATGCTCTTACAGATAATGAAATTTCAATTTTTCACCTACGGATTTTTGTTGTTGCCAGAGCGAGTGGAACATTGTTTTTTTTAACGATAACTCAAAAATACATTGCAGCCTGTGTCCTGGCATAGGAGTAGCTTGTTTTTCCCCGTTATCTGGGTGTTCCTGGTTCGAGCCCCGGTTTGGATAAGATTATTCTTTTAAGTTCTATTTGTAAGGTGTCTGAACGTGCTCCCCTGAAAAAGAGGGATGTGCTAACGAATGTGATGAGTGAATATCTAAGTCGTACTCTTGGCTCTAGATGTCACTACTTCAAATAAGAGACGCCCATTTAGGCTTAAAATCGCTGATGCATCATCAAAACTTGTCCATGACAAGTGCCATTAGAAACAACAACAAAACACAATACCTTGGATAAATAGCATTTGGAACATCGTTTTGGCATCTAAATTTTCGATGCCGAATTCCGGATCCAATTCGTTAGAGTTGATCGTATATCGATCCCCCATTTCACATGTCTCTTATTAAAATAACTGCCAGCAAGATAATTAATGTAAATGGAATTTTAATTGCGATCAATAAAGATTAAAATGAAATCTTCTATGCATATTTCAATGCATCATGTCGGAGCTTCATTTCTTGAACGGCCAAGCACTACGTGCTCGTGCAATTTTAATTATATTTTTATTCATTTTAATGGTTTCAATGAATGAGTCACATTAGTATTGCAAACAGTCCAGAAAAACTTTTGTCTCGCATTGATTGTTTGAAAAAAATATCCCATTTCCTATTTATTTCCTTTCATATTATCACGTGCTCAAATTGACATTTTTCTAGGTTTTATTTTCTATAGATAATAAAATTTCAATTTTTCTCCTACGGAGTTTTGTTGACGCCAGAAACCTCATCCCAAAAACAACATCATGTTTTGACATGATAATAATCACATTTTCCACTTTGATTATACGAATAATTCGTTTATGGAATAAATAATCGATTGAAATTCTATTACGTAGGGAAAAAACTGTTCACATTTTTCTTGCCTTTGTAGAACAGTTAAATAATGTCATTTTCATCTATTTCGAATATTTTTTTTTTGTCTCAAAGAAAATCAGTTAAAAAAATATATGATCTTGCATCCGATAAAATTGATCGACTATTTCACTTTGATCAGCCTAAAAAAAGTTTTAAAAAAATACATCCTCCAGATAGCACCTTACTCTCTTAGGGCAACTTTCTTAAAAGATTAAAAGGAGATAAAAAAATATAATGCCCGACATTCACTCGCTTACCAGAAAGAAATCTTATCTCACCTACATTTCTATCGCTCCCAAATAATTGCCAACCTCTTTTCTTCTCTTTCCCGGTTGTTATTTCTTGGCACAAATTCTCCACAACCCCCTAGATTTATGATTGGCCGTTGGCAACGCCATCCCTCATCTGTGTCAAACGCACCGGCAGGCCCCAGAAAAGGAGCTGGGGACGATCGAAAGAAAGAACGAAAAAAGGACGGAAAAGAAAGAAAAAAACCGAGGCAGAACTATTTTCTCTGGGCCGTGTTTCACGAGAACCCTTTCACCTGAGGCACCGGACCCGAAAGAATTAACTGCAATTAACCGGGGATGGAGGTGACGGTGGGGGTGGCTTTCGTCTGTCCCGGACAGAATGGAGGCCGCCCCCACCCCTCAAACGAGAGCGACACATCTTCTTGACGGCGGGTTGGCTTGTTTGACGTGTTTGTGATGGCTCCCGGTACTTTTTCTTCTGCGACCTTTAGCCGAGCTCGAAAGGATACTGATAAGGACATTTTTCGGGTGCATTTTTGATGAATTGTTTTATCTTCTTCGAGGAATTATTGTTTATTTTGCATCAGATTCCAAAGCTGATGGATTTATAAATAACTATGTAGCCAGTTGCAGCTCCATACAACTTTGGAGGCGTTAGACACGATAATTTTTTTATTCCAATGATTTTAAGGACATTTGATTTGGGGTTGTCAGTTTATTTATAAGAAAAAACACTCAACTAGAGTAGAAGGATACTCACAAGGACATAAAATCTTATCTTCGCCATCTGACCGCAGCTCAAAGTGACGAGGTCCGACCCAAAATAGCCCCAGTGTCACTTTAAATTTGTATGTTAATATAACTAAACTTAAATAATAATAATAATACTTGGATGGATTAATCGTAATGAAATTCTGAATGCCAGGAATATTGGACGAATTGATTCTTAATTCTGTTTCATCACAGTTGCAGTTAGTAAACTAAATAATATCTAATTTACATAATGCCTTTGTATTGATTTGAAAATAAAAGCTTTTACTAATTGTCGTGTTTAATTTAACTTAATATGAATAAACTAATCCAAACAAGCTAAATCATGCCCCAAAATGGTTATTATATACCCAGAAGAGAATGTACAGAAGTCCCATTTCTGGAAAAAGTGTATGATATTGTATGGGACTTCTTTTTCTAAAGCAACTGAGTCGATGATTCTCATCAAAATGCGTTTTTACGTCATGATAGTAGTGCGGGAATCCTGTTTGGAACTTAAATGCGCCATTTCCATCAGGATTTGAAACCTACTTTAATAAATAGTATATGCATATTTTTAGGATAATTTACAGGATACCCTGTAAATTATGTGAACGGAAATACGCCGAACAAATGATATCTAAGGAATCGTATTTGTTCAAACCTTAACTGTCGTTTACCATTTTTTTGGTTTTGTTGGCGTCGACGGTTTATCGCCAAATTTGAATCCATCACCAATTAGGTACTAAACGATTGGCGTCATTGGTCTAATACGTAAGTACCTACAACTGAACTGAACTTTACAGGATACCTTGTAAATTATGTGACCGGAAATACGCCAAACAAATGCCATCTAAGGAATTATATTTGTTCAAACCTTAATTGTCGTTTACCATTTTGTTGGTTTTGTTGGCGCTGACGGTTTAGCGCCAAATTTAAATTCATCGCCAATAAGTTACTTAACCATTAGTCTAATACGTAAGTATCTATAGCTGAAATGAACCAAATAACTAAATCCTGCCCGGAAAGATATACCCAAAAGAGAATGTACAGTAGCCCTAGTTCTGGAAAAAGTGTAAGCTATTCTATGGAAATTCTTTTTCCAAAACACCTTAGCGGATTATTCTCATCAAACTGGGCTTTTACATTATGATAATAGGACGAGAATCTTTTTGGAATTTAAATTTATCACTTTCATCAAAATTTGAAACCTACTTTAATACATAATACATGCATATGTTTGGGATACCCTGTAAATTATGTGAACGGAAATACGACGAAAAATGTCATCTAAGGAATAGTCGCTTATTAATGTGGACTTCATTATTATCTTCTTTTATGATAAAACTGGTCATGACTTGAATACGTAGAGTCATTTAATATCATAAATCAAACGGGAAAAAATGATGAATCTCACGTGACATTTACTTGGATTTAAGGAATTAAGAATCGCACATTCCTTCCCAAACACGGAATTCTCAAAACACAATAATTTATCTCCGGTCAAAAACGAGCCCATCTCGTAAAATACAATCCAACGAGGTCATAAAACCATTCTCACACCATCAGATTCATTGTTGTATATTTTTTTTACAATTTATCACTTTTAGAACACCAAACCGAAGCAGAGGTTAAATGATGCAAAACCTCTTCTTTCTCGGGCCGAGATGCTCACACATAAACAAATATTTCTCCTCTGGCATGGGCCGGGAAAAACTTGATGAAAGATGGATTTAGATCAAAAATCCATTTATTTTGCAGAGGAACACTCCAAATAGATTACAGATCTCGCACGAAGAATCTCTTTTTTTATTATTTGCTTCCTTTCGAACTTTACATTTCTTAGTTGGAACATTAATAATCCATTTATCCTTAAAAAAAGAGACGAGGAATAGAGTATAAAAGAATAAATAGTACTTACAACACCTCTTTCAGTTGGCACGAACCGCATTCATTGTAACGAAAGAAATCGAAAAAAAAAAATCTTTTTTCTTCTTACTCGCCGGTTTTTTCCCGGGCGTGTCGAGTTGCTTGCTTGCTTGCCTTCCGCATTGCATCTTTGCGAGGGAAGTTTGCAAAATAGATTACGTTCCATCTCGGAATCCATTAAAAACGCTAGATTTCATTCTTTGGAATAAAAGTTCATGCATCTTCGAGGAGTAGGTGTCTACAATCGATTACCTGCATCTAGCAGTGTCTGTGAGAGTTAATACAACAGATTGGCTTTCAAAATGCGGGTATAAAAGCCAGAGATCATTAAAATATGTCTTTTTAAAAAACACCACAAAGACATTTCACCACTGAATGTTGTTTTTTAAAATGAAAGATTAGAAAACTTAATGGAAATAAGATACATCGGATTTATCTCTATAAATGCTTCTTGACCTGTCTTTGAGTTATGCGTTTAAAGATATCAATAAAATCTTATTGGTTTTTTTAATCCTAAATGTGGAAATGAATCTTCTGTTTTAACTAAACAAATAAGGTAAAAAAAAATAATGAAATCTGGTATCGCAAATTTCAATTTATCATGGAAGAAACGTTGCCTTTTTCTAGGCATGTAGTAACAATCCGATGGAAAAAACACGCTCTGACGTGACTCGTATTTCGTAATCACCAAAGAAAAACGACAGTTTTTTTTTTTTTTTTATCATCTCAAATTCAATTCAGCTATATTTTTTTTTTCTCAAAACCAGAATTGTTTTCGTAAAAATCCAGTTTAAACCGGTTTTAAGCTATCACGTGACTATCATTACGCATACGTCTATATTTATAAAACGTTTTAACCCCCCCCCTCTTCTCAAAATAGTTCAAACACCAAGAATTTATTTTGAGACAGATTTTATTTTTCTCAAAATCTAGTTTAATCTGGTTTGGAAAGATTATATGACTATTATGTTACGCAATCATAATTTTTTAGAAAAGCGAGTCTTTTTCCCTCTCAAAATCGTTCAAGCTCAAAAACTTTTTTTTCATCTAGTAAAATTAAAAATTTTAAAATATGTATACATTATTATAATTATGTAACTTTCGATACAACTTGCTGCTTTGAGTTTATTCCCATTTTCTTCTCTGCGTTTCTTCGAACGTAAACTTCTTACAACCTTGCTATTTATTGGTCAGACAAGCGAATCAGATACAAGTTAAAGATTTGTGCCAAGTTATTATTTTTTGTTCGCGATAAGTCACCAAATGTGTCACATTTTTGCATATCATTTCGTAAAGGCTTTGAAAGCGAAAAATTGCAAATTTTCTGCTCGTCAGTTTTGAAACTCAAAACCATCAATTTTTCGCGTGATAATAAAGAAACAGGTTTTAACATATACAGAATATTTTCATACAGGCACTTTTTCTTGGCGGCGTTTAAGTCTGAGGAAGAATCGCACACGTATAACAGACCTGAATCGGAAACGAGACGTTCCAGTACAAGAAATTGCCTTTTATCCAGCAGTATTGGTTTTCTAGAGAACATTAGAAACTATTTCGAAATCTATAGTGGTTCCTAAAAATATCAAGAGCTTCCAGTGAGATTAACATGTGGAACATCGTCTATACTGAGGTTACCACCATCTAACAGGCACATAGTGAACATCAACAGTTTACGATTCACCAACATCTAAGCATTTTCTTTTTTAATCCACTAAAATATCCCGAATAGATTCAGAAATGGCTGATATTCATGTAAATTCTTCTCTGTACCACCATAATATCTCTAAAATCATAAGGACAAAAGGTCACCAACGTCCTGGAAACCATTCTGCAATTCCTTCGGAATAAGTTTTCTTTCATCGACCCATCATTGATCGTAACAATTTTGAAACTCCTCTGTTCTCCCGTAATATACCTGTATATTCAGAAAAGGAGGTCACAAACATTGATGGAGCTTCTTTTTTGCCCCACAAAAACATATATAAAATCATCAGCAAAGGTGATAATCATTTTACAAAATTCTATTGTGTTTTTGTTGTTACTTATGGCACATGCCATTAACAAGCGCCGCTGATACATGAGCAGATTTTAAGCCGGAGATATGCGTCACTTGTTTCACAAGTAGCGCCATCTAGGGCCAAGAAAACGACTTAGCTAATCACACGTTACAACCCTTTTTTAGGGGCGGACTTCATTCATGCAAATTCATACATCACAGATCGTAATTTAGACCTGGAACAGAGAACGATCACCTCTTACCCAGTAACCCCAGTGGTATTACTCTCGACATGGAGGACTATGCGGCTACGACATATTATGCGAGCGCCAGCCGCTACACACTCGGGGATTCTTTTGGCCGGTGAGTTTCGAAATCGCAACTTAAGGACTACGAGTCCAACGCTCAACCAAACACGCTATCCCGTCCGAAGTTCTTATCTATTCTAGGCCATTAGTGGATGAGAATGACGACTAAATTAAACTTCCCTCGCCAAACTTAAGCATGTATTAAATGGCAGGAAATTTGATTTCCTACAGAATAAGTTTGTATCATGTTCATATATAGTAGAATCTATGATGGAACTGTACCCGCTTCGGGGTTCGTGTAGATTGAGGGTTAATAGAACAATTTCTCGAAAATCACAAGATATTTATTCGCAGAAATCTCTAAAAGACGCAGGAAATTACAGCAGTGACGAGTAGCAATACGAAACTCCAATTCAGCTAATACAACAAGAAACAACTTTCAAGCAGAGTGGTCTTTATTACATCAGACTGTTAAGAGCTTCTGGGCACTAGACTAACCACCAAGTCTTCTCTTTTCTCTCATTAATCGACAAGTGATATTTATATCTGACTTGGCGTCAAAATCTAGGACTTTCGCCAAAGTTCTGGATAGTCCTACGATATCTCGCTTAGTAATGGTCCTAAAGCGCAGGTGATTGAATTTTCAAAGTCTATATATTTTTCGCCAAATATCGCCAAGTCATCAAGCATCTTGCC
>JAOUZG010046226.1:0-17910 GCA_026289955.1 Argiope argentata | reverse complement strand
CCTTTGCATATTGGGCTGCATGCGAGAGTATATTTTTTACTTAACATTCATATTAGTATACCACAATCAAAGGTTATTTGAAATGAGCTTTCTTGAATTGTTAAACATTTTACTTTTAAGATACTTCCTCTTTTCTTAGTTAAAATAGTAGAAAATAAAAACTGTAAAAGGATATTCTTGTCTCAAAATATATCAAATTATGAATTTGAGAACAAAAATCTTAACAAAATATTATCAAGTTTTTACAGACATTTAACATGCTTTAAGATAATTATTGTTTCAAATCAGCTTGCAATCTAGAGTTCAGACAAATTAGGAAAAAATATAATTATGACTCTTTCCAATTACTCCAAACGCCTTTAATGATTTCAGTAACTGTCGAAACGCAAAGAATTAAAAACACACATTTCTCATTAAAGAAAACAATTTTCAAGTATCCTAATGGATAATAAATCATTATTTACAGCAGTCGTCCAACTACATTCTAATCGAACATTAAAAACGAACTAAAAATAATAGCTTTTGTTGACTTTCTTAGAAGAAAGAAAGAAAGAAAAAATACTCAAATTGAGAATAAACATCACATGATATCCAATTAAATCAGAAAAATGAAGTGCTACTTATTGAGGAAAAAGTTAATAAGAATAAACATTGGGATTTGTGGATAAGTATTTTTGACATTGAAATTTAAATATAGCCAAGATATATTTTTAAAAATAACATTAAGCTTTAAAAGATATTTTCCACACTTCATGTCTCAAAGCGTATAGTTTGATTTATAAGATCTATGTTGTAAATTTGATGTGGCAGTTCAAGAATTTTTAAGTATGAATATTTTAATACATCTATTTTTATACATTAAGAAAGCATATTCGTAATATTTATATATTTACTAATTTAAAATAATAGCTGATATTTATATACACACATTAGACTGATAAAAGTCGATATATCGTTTTATTAAATCATTTGATAGAATTCAACAATAATTTTGCTGGTGTTGCCAACTCAAAAATGTTTAAAATAAGCAAATATTATAGATAGTCTAGATGTTCACTCATTTTTAGAAGAATACAAGTATTCCACTTCACACCAAACACTGATTTCTAACTGAAATCCGCTTTGTATAATTATACACCATTCTCTTATTTTACTTTCTCGCATACGAAGCATGAAGTATAGTAATCAGTAACAAATTAAAAACCGGGATTTTGACGAATATACGAAAGTAAACTTCCCGAATTGAAAATACATTTTTGGTAAAGGTCTACCTGTTTCTCACAAAGACAACTCAAAAATAATTTAAACTATAAGGTTGAAATGCAGAATAAAAACTTAATACCAAATTTATAAGTATCTGTCAAATTTTGAGCAAAATCTACTCCGAAGAAGTCTGTGTGTACAAGTTAATATGCTGACTACAAAAGGATGAGAGCTAGATGAAAGAAAGTGGGCACACAATCTAACATCTATATTGTAGACAACTAAACGTTTTGAGGCAGATTCAACAAGGACATGTACATATGTCAATCTGTACTTTCAAAAGCACGTTATCGCAAATACTGAAAAAGACGATGGTTAAAATGTCTTATTTACTATGTGATTTTTTTAAATTGCAGAGTTTTATCGGACTTTTCTTTAAATAAGCATAATAAAAAATTTAAAGCACATACAGAAGTTCAGTTTCTGAATATTGTTAATTGCATGCCAAGGATTAATTACAAGTAAAAAAAAAACTCTCCAAGGATTATATGATAGAGTCAGTTAAAAAAATACAAATTTCTCGTTAAAGAAATGTTGGCAGAAAGCTCTTGATTGCACATATCAACAAGAGCATGATATTTATATTTTTAGAAAAAATTATTCTTTATACATAATATATATCAATAAACAATACTACGACAAGAAAATGAAAGAAAAATTATTTAATCTACTTTTTTACATTTTTTCTTAATCCCTAATGTTAGTTATACTATACTTTGATATGTTTATATAAAGTTCAATTATTTCATATTTATAAAAGTAGAGTTTTGTGATTAACTTTTCATTCATCTAATGATATGATAAAAATAGAAATTTTGTACAGATTCTTATACAATACTATATTTTCATATTTATAAAACCTATGTATCCGTTCGCCATTATCTTGATTTCAAATGAGAGATACATTCAGATAGAAAAAAATCTGACTTCTAGATTTCATGCTATTAATTAATATAAATTAGGATATATCTTTAAAAAAGTAGAGATTAATTATTATTAAAATTGATAAAAGTCTTCTAATGTATTAAAAAGCAGTGATTATACGCATACCCATATACATTTTTCATTTATTAATAAAAGCATTCTGAATGTCACTGATGCTTTACAATAAAAAACGTTAACATATCATTAAATATGTATTTATTTCCTAATATCAACTTTGCTTCGTTAGTCACGTCCTCTTTTTTTCACTTATTTATATTCTTATTTTGAATAAAAAAAATTAAGTTAATAATTTAATTACGTACTTAATATTCTAGTAATTAATATTTATTCCGATATTCTTGGCTATTAATGAAACTAATGTTCATTTAATAGCCAATGTTCCTTTATCGTAAAATTTCCAGTTTTAATCAAAGTAAAAAAATGGCGACTACATATTTTAAACGAAAAAGAAATATATATATTAAGAAAAGGGAGCAGCAAAAAGTTTAAGAAACAACTAAAAGAAAATTATAGAATGTTCAAAATGTCACATTTATTTTTTGCATTATTTGAAGGAAATAATAAATTATTAAGTTTTAAAGATAAATTAACGAGAATATGCACTAAAACTGATTTTGAAAACATATTAAAAGTATTTGTGCATTTAATATAATACTATTAAAAATATAAATCCAGTTTAAAAATTTTATTATCCCGAAATTTTTTTTTCTAGAATTTCTTTATTTTCTAGAATTAAAAGGAAAATAACTCATTTAACTCTGTCTTCTACTTTATCCTAAACAGCATTTCGTAAAGCTGTGAATTATTGAAAAAAATTCATGTTAACACAATTTAAAAAGTATTTTTAAAAACAATTTTGATATAAAATATAAAATGGAGAGGAAAAATCTTATTTATAATTAATAAACTATTATGGTTTATGCAAAATACATTTCATTATTTATTTTGATTAAACCATAAACCGATGTAATTTCTTTTTTAAAATAAGGCAATGGAATGTACTGTACGCGTCTTAATTTTTTGTATTCTAAGTACACTAAGAGAAAATATCCTAATTATCAAAAAAATCCGACAAGAGATTTTGGTGAATCCTTGAACTTTAAATTTTCCTAAACCGAAACACAGATCTTTATAATTATGACAATCAGTTGCAATTTGTATCTCAGTCTGTAAAAACGTTAACTTAAAAGCACTTTAAGTGCTTTAAGAATATATGCACAAAGACAGGTGAACAGCAAATCAGAAATAGGTGTTGTTTGCTATGATTTTGTGAAGTTGCAGCCCAATTTGCATTGCTAACAATTAAAAAGTGGGTACTATATAATTATAACTTGTAATTATATAGTACCCACTTGTAATTATATAGAAAAACTTGTTTATGTATAGGAGAAATGTAAGTGAGTTCTAACAATACCTGTAAAAATGATTCTAATTTTAATATTTTTCACTCATAATTGTTTTTCCAATCAATACTATTATGCTATACAATAATTAATTTCAGTTTACTCTTTCCCTATTCATATCTTGTTCAAATTTTTCATTCGTCAACTCATTTACTTTCCGGTTTTTTTAAAGTCCATTCGTATTTCGTTTTATAGATCCCCATTGTAACCTATGAAAATAAATAGATATAATCATTCAGATTTATAATTTGTTCGTTTCTATTTTCATTTATTCTGATTACTTTCCCCGATGTATGATGCAATTTGTTGATAATGATGGTGACAATGTGATTAGACAATATTTTCTCGATACGCACGTATATGAGTTTTTCCTTTCCACTTTATCATTTCGTTGTAAATTATATTTTATTATTTTTTAGGACCCATAACAGTTAATGACTTAAATTTAATAAGTATTAACTAAGTGTCATGGTATCTATTGAAGTGAGAAGTTTAATTTTACAAATCGAAACATTAGAGAAACACATATTATAACTTTTCCAAAATTATGTTGTAACTGCTCATCGTATGGTTTCAGACTTTTATATAAATTTATAAATTGCTTTTTAACTTATTAAAAAATTAAAATTGCATTTTAAAGAATAATATAGGAACAAAGTAAATGTCGAAACTCTTTTATGAAATCAATTAAGTTATCTTAAATCACTTTGCTTATTTAATAGTTTTAATCATAAAAAGATGCATAAGATTTCTGATCGAAACATAGTCACAACATCAACAATGTTACGATGGCATGTTACAACTCACAGAAGTTCTAGCTGTCGTACAAACTTGCTAGAACTTAAGTTCGCCTATTAAGAAAAATCTAGAATCGGGTCTATGGCTACGAATGAAACATAATTTTTACGGCATGTGATACGAGTGAAAACGTGCAAAATATTGCTCTGTAAAATACATTTCGGATTTTACAGAGTTCTCATTTAATTAATTTTATAAATTAAATACATTTACTTAACATTACTTTACATTTACTTAACCTGCAATTACTTTATTACATAAATTACTTAATTGCATTTTTCGTCAATGTGCTGATATCTAAGACGATTTTTTCAGAAATTCATTTTCGTTTCAGTAATAAAAACAAATTATGTTGTCAAATCAATATGTTGTCTTCTTATGTTCAGAGTTGAAACAATGAGACCACCTGAGAAATATCAGTTCAAGACGAAGCACCACCACATATTATTCGTTCTATTCAAACTTTTTATAAAGACTTTTACAAACATTGCCATATAATAAGAGACTTTACAATGTATGGCTATGCGATTATCTAATCATAAATTATACGATTTTTTTTTATTTTGAGGTTTTTTTCTAAAGATCCTGTGTCTAAAGAAAGAAGTTAGACAACCTTGGGTCTCAAAGACTGTAATACGCTTAACATGAGATCTATCAGAGCTTTTTACATTGTGCAGTAGAAAATGTAGAATGGTATGCTTGATAGAAAATAATGGAGTTCTCATTCAATATGCGTAAAACTGTTTTAATTTACACAAAAAAATATGCGTAAACTGTTTTGTTAATACTGAGCCCACGCTTTTATATTTAATTTTCAGATGCAGATCGCATCTGACATGACACTTTTTATCCTACATTGTTTGAATCCATAGAACCACCTCCATAACTTTCTATGTAAATGAACCTGAATCATAACATCCCTATACTATTGCGTTCAAAAAGTAACGAGATTAAAACATCCCTTCAAAATGTCAATGCATACTCTATATTTCGAGGAAGAATCAGAGAGTATAAATTAGAAGGAACAAGTTGAAATACTTACAGTGACACGCGCACAACATGCGATGTCGCGCATTCAAAACTACCCGTCACAGAACGAACAGAAATTGATAGTGCTCCATCACATTATGTCACCAAGTCAAAATTCTCTTCTCACGACATATAGTGGTTTAGACATCACATTTCGGTACTTCCAGAATTAGTTTATTCCCCTGATCTTGCACCGTGTGAATTTTTTCTTTAAATGAAGAGCAATGCTATAGATAAATTCAGATTATATAGTTAAAGAAATTAATTTACTATTTTAATTTTTAGTGCACAAATTTATTACAGAGTTAATCAAAAAATTATAACATTGGATTTCAAAATAAAAGAAAAGAAAAAGCACAAGTAATATAGCTGTGCAGTAACACAAACTGTTAAAAATCTCCTTCAATTCCGCTTCCTTTATAAATAACGATTTTAATATATTCACATATTTGATGCAATAAATTCAGATTATTATTCAAATTGGTAGATATTCTATCAGAAGTGTAAGAAAAAATGCAGAACGTTTATGCTTCTAAGAAAAAAATATTATTGAAATTACACAGACGACTTTTAATTCTTCAATGATTAAGCAATAAAATCAGCTGACATACTCAAAAATTGATTTCGTTCGTAAACATCACGTAAATTGAATTAACTTGATGAAAACATACCATGGATGATAAAAGTGAAAAATGTAAATATTTCATGGATTTTAAAGTGAAAAAGGGAAGCAATGGGGGAACACTTGTGACGCATTTCCTCGAATGCAGGCAATTCCTCTTGCTATTTTCTATTCTTTGAATTAGTTCTTTATTGCTTTTGATTTAATTTATCATAATTACTTTACAAAATTCTCTACGAAAAAAATACGGAACAACAAATATAAAGTGAAAATTTTCTTTATAAAATTCATTTTGATTGATGGAAATTTTAAATAAATGCACTTTAGTAATTCAATAATTTTTATAAAAAGTAAAATGAGTGTATGTTCAAGAAAGAAAATTAAAATTTTATGCACTTGTCGAAAACCTCGTTTAAGCAAAGCTCATTAGCAAGCTGTTCAATTAAATACAGAGCTAGCAAAAAAATCACCCACTTCAAAGGATTCTAACATTCGTTTTATTGGTCAAAATAAGATAAAATTTATTGATTGTTTAGATGATGCATTTTACATTTATAAATTACGAAAATTCTCCAGTATATGGCACTGTAGCAAAAATACCATTTATTTCTATACATTGAAGATGTGAAATATAATTTTACTGCCATAAAATAAATATTTGTTTGCCATCCTTAAAATTCGGGATTTATTTAATGTTGACGAAATTTTTTGGTTTCTTAATTCAGTTATTTTTTCTTTTATTGTAAATATCATTCAAACTTTACTTTACCTAATTGGTATTATTGTGAGAAACTGATTCTTTCAAAAATCTACCAGATGCAGATAAATAAACCAATTTGTCTCTAACCCTGATTCCAAATGCAGAAATAATAACATTTTGTTTATGTGTTTATTATGCAATTTTTCGAACTATATATTCAATGACGTCTTCAGAATTTTTTATCGTTACAATTAAAAAATATTCTAATTTCCTGAGAGATGAACTTTAGATTAAGCATTTATAAAAGAAACTCTATTGAATAATCTTCATGTCATTTCTCCGCTATTTCACATTCCTAGTTTATTCAATTCCTTTTTTACCTCACATTTTCCATATTGTGTACCCCTATCTTATACAAATTTTAAATCGTTAATAAAATATTGTTTATTCATTAAATCAAGTTCATTTTTTTAACTTGCAGTATAGTTAGCATTTTATGTTAATACAGTTTTTTAAATATTAATTCATTAATCTTTTTATTAATTAATTAAAAATCAACTTTCTCGCAAAAAATCTTCATTTCCCCGAAGCCAGATAAGTAAAGAATTCCGTTTGTTTTTTCCCAATGACAATGAGGTTAGGCTTAACATGTTTTCTGTCGATTATTTTAAACGATTCTTTTTTTTTTCAAAATGCTTGATGCATTTAAAATCAAGCATCGTTAATGAATCAATTTTTCTTATTCATTTGAAGCACTTTTGAACAAAAATAATATAAAATATAAACAATTAGAAATTTTTAATCTTTATTGCGTTGCCGCAACTTATGTAGAAAACTCACTCATTTTGCTTTGCCATAATTGGCTTTAAATCCTCAATTGGTGTTGAAAATTGAATGCTATTTTAATTTTTTAATCAATTATTTTTAGTAATGGCTATCGTTAGACCGGGATAGTCAGGATGGTACGGCGTTGGATTCTCATCCCTTGGGCTGCGAGTTCGAAAACCATAAGGAGAATACAAAATTGTCAGGATATTCGCTTTCTAATTCCTCGCTTAATATTGTGACTCTGTCATATTTTTATACATATTCAAATTAATTGTAATTTTTTAACAAAGAGTAACTAAAATAAAAAGAAATCTTTGCTAACCTAAGTAGGAATTGATTTTAATTTTTTTTATATATTACTTGTTTCTAATCTAACACTATCGTGAAAAACAATTCTCAAAAATTAAAGAAATTTTTTTAATGTTCCATCCAAAAATATGAATTTTTTACATGAAAATAAACAGAGAAAGAATCTGCTTTTTAAACCGCTTCTTCTTAAATACGAAGAAAATTCTATTTTTTCTTTTTTTATTCCATGTTTTTTCAGGGTTCTTTTTTCTAAAGGAAAATATATTTTCCTCCCCGTTCTATATATATGCTAGTGGAAAAGTAAGAACTGCTTTCCCTTATAAAAAAAATTTAAGTTCTTGCACTTCAGAAAACAGAAGGGTAAATATCGGTTGTAGAAAAGTAATAAAAGAAAGAAAACAAGTTCAGACAATATTCGTATATACGTTTTTTTTTTCAATCTTTCTGAAAAAGCTGCATATCGATTTCGTTGAAGAAGAAAACAAATGGCAGCAAAAAAGTCTTATGCTTTTGAATGAATTTTTGTTCAGCATGAAAAATCAATTGAAGCTATTGAATGTAACTGTTTCTCATCAAACAAAGATTTTTTTTTCCATGAATAGAAAATAATGACAAAATACAATGAGAACTGAGTTTTACACCATTCTTAATAAATTTTATAAGGCAAATAAATATCGAAAAAGTGAGAATAATTTATTGAAAAATATACCATGATGAAGTGTTTGTTCTAAAAGTATAAAATGGCGTTTATTCTTATGATATCTCAATCTTTAATTCTGAAATAATGACTGTAAATGAAAATAAAGATAATTTCTGAATTCTTCTGAAAATAATCTTCCTATTTTATGAAATATTATTATTATTTAGTATTTATTATTCTCCGTCATCATTTTCATTATTTTGTTTTTATTATTAATATTTCAAGGTAATTTTTAAGTGCATCATATTGTAATTAAAATTAACTTTATCTGTAAAGCTTTCTGTGATTCAGCTAAAATCACTGAAATTAATTAATCACTAATGATTAATCAGAAAAAGTAAAAATACATTTTTTGCTAAAATACAATATTGTCTTATTGCTTGTATTTTACAATTATCATCAGTGACTTACAGCTAATTAAACAAATTATTCTCCAAGGGAGCTTCTGTCGAGTGCTAATTGCTTTGGGCTGAATTCATTCTATAAATAGCATGGGGTAGGCAAGACCTTTGACTTCGCCGAAATTATTAGAGAGAGTAATTTAAAAATGCATGAGTTATTTTATTTACCATTATGAATAATTCAAGGAACAAGCAACACTTGGATCAGAATTTTCATGAATCTTTTAAAAATTTTCTGAATTCAAAAAAAATTGGAATAATGTTTTATAGAAAACACATTGAATTATGCTGAGGCCATTTATTTTATTGTTATATCGAAAATTAATCCTTTACGTAATAATACATTTATTCAACATTATAAAACTATTCGTTTGAATTATAAATAAGAAAAAAAAGAAATTTTCCAAGGAAGATCTAACATTCAATTTTGACCAAATGGTTTTTAATTATTGCGTCAACAGTGAAAATTAATTCTACCGATATTGATAATCAGAACGATTAGATTAAGTAAGTGATTTTAGCAACAGCAATGTTAGCTTTTATTTTTTAACTAAGTTCATCAAAACACTCCCTCCTTATCAATCGGCTCATGAATATTTGAAATCTAAAATATTAATATATAGCATAATTTATTTATTATGTCAAATTACAGACCGAAAGTTTGTTTTCATTGAAAGGAAAAGAAATGGTCTCAGTTGTATACTTATTGTCTACGAAGCACAGAGATCTTCACATTATATATGAACTTATAGTTGTAAAATGCCCAACAATATAGCTACGATGCTGTATGTACAATTATAGACAAAAAATGGCCAACAATATTGTTACCACATTCTTATGATATCGTATGGTATAGCCACATCACGATATTCAAAAAGTACGTCATTTGAACTTAATAAATTAATTATCTTTCTCTATCGTCTATTAGCAGAATTTTGTAAGACAAACGTATGTGTAACACATTTCTTCAATTACTGCTACCAGTAAAATATTAGAGCAGAAGTGGCATTAGAATACCGCCGATAGGGGATCCTAATCTGCCAGATACAGAGAAGTATACAATCTGTTCATCTGCAGGGTACAACGAAGAAAGTATAATCAAAGGCTAGCGTCAAATTTTGTCGAGGTCTACTTAAATAGCTTTCCGTAAAGGAAATACCAAAATATTTTTGATGTGAATATTTTTTGCCGGAATAGCTTATTATTTTTATTGTGTACGCTTCAAAAGAAACAATTACCCCATCACAAAAACCTACTCAAATAATATTTATTCCTCAATTCAAATTATTTCTGAGGTAACTCAGACTCACACAGAACACAAATGGGATCCGAGGCTCACATTGTATTAAATTTTTAAATTTAATTGTTGATATGGAACGCATTACTTGTGTATCTCAGCAACTTTTTTCAATCCACATTCAACACACAAATTTTAATATAAGAACAATAGATATGTATTATATTGAAAAGTAAAAAGCGTTTAATTTAAATAGCTAAAAGTAACTTACTCAATTTTGCATCCATTTCCAGGTATAAACTTATACATTTCTTACTAAGAATTAGAGCCTTAAAATTAAAAAAAAATGAATTAACACAGGCCATAAAACATACATGATTATAAATGGATAATCGCGTTTCGTGTTAATCTTAGTAACACGTATTCATAATTTTTAACAATTCTAAATGTATTGAAACTTTTTTAACACACATATCTTAACATTGATGGAATCTATGTAAATTTTATCGACCTATTCATTTCGAAAAATGCTCGTGAATTCGAGAAAAATACTGTTTTAGACTTTGTAATTTGTTGCAATACAATCCGAAAAAACATTTTTTTTTTCAAAAATATTAAAAATATCAATTTGTCAGTGAAAACTAACCCGAAAATTCGTACGCGTGGAAAAGCATACAATCAACCCAAAAACAATTTATTTACAGTGTGTGCCTGAAATAAAGCAAAATAATGAATCAAGTTCGTATTTCTATAAAATCAAGTGTATTTTATTTATCGATCGAGATTGAGATAATTAACAACAGTATTATACTCATAATTTGTTAAATTTTAATTAAAGTTGAAATACAATTATCACAAATTACAATAAACGTCATTTGCGTGAATTTCCATGTCTATTGGGGCAATGCAAGTGCTTGAATTCTGTGCGCAATTTGGATAGAGCAGAAGCGCATTAGAAAGTTTTAATTTCTTTTATTCTCTTTTATTTTGATTCAAAAAGTACTTCTAAATGAATCGGAACTATCGGTTAATTAACAATTAAATCGATTAATTTAAATTTATCAAACGCTAAGAAATTAAACAGAATCGTTTGAAATAATTGGTCGAAAGCATGTTAAGCCTTACCCCATTAACGTGGGGAAAATAACTGACGTCTTACTCATTTGGCGGTTGGGAAATGAAGATTTTTAACGGGAAAGTTAGATATTAATTATTTAAAAATTTGCCGCTCAATTAACTGGAACAAATAGTAGCATATATCATATTATAGAGTAGCATATAATAGTAGCATATATCCTATATCTCTGTTTTACATGTCATCCAATTTCCTTCAGCTGTTCCGGCGTAATTGACTAAAATTATCCATCCATATATTCAAACATTCACATTTATAATAGTAGTAGATGATTATGGTACCAATGCATTTATACTTGACAACTTTTAGGGCTCACTGTTCATATGGTCACAGTAAAACACATTTCTGATGAAATTTTAAAAAAAATCTAGTAAAGAAACGATAATAAATCATTTTTCTTGAAAAATATACTTTCTTCAAGGAATTTTTTGTACCTATGAAAGGACATCGTAATAGGTTACGTCCATTCAAACTTTGAACCGAAATCTTAAATATTGCATTCACAAATATTTGAAACTTCCTTTTTGTAAGGTCTGTCTCTAGAATTTAGTATCAATATATGAAAAAAGGAAAATAAACAGCTTTTTTTTACTCGAGTCCTAATTTTTCATAGTTTTATGGAACTTCCCCATTTTTCTTAAAATATAGATAATTCAGAAAAATGAATATGAAATACAAACATAACAAATAAAATTCCATGGTTTCTATAACTTACAAGAACCTCAAAACTAGTTAAATTAAATTACAAATCATGATTTCATCAAACTGGCCCTCGTTTTTCTTCGAAAAAGTATTGGAAACCTATGTGGCTTTCACAGAGACTTGACTTCTCTATTTTTTTCTATTTAGATAACTAAGCCAAAGTAAACTAACCGAGATTCATTTCAAATGAAAGAACAAAGAAGAATACTAAACTTTAAATAAAGACAATCCGTACTCTTAAAAGAATTTCTAAGAAATCAATAAATAGAAACTTTGAAGGAAAAAAATTTCAAGAATTATTTTAGGCACCAAAAGTAAGTAAAAGTATTTTTTATTTAAAAAACAATTTCACTTTTAAAACTTCCAGAATGTTCAAAATAAAGTAGAAAGTATATTTTTTTGCACAAAATCAAGAAATATTTAAAAATACTTTATGACATTTTCTTCTTTTTCACTATGCCTCTAACTAAATCAAATAATACATTTTAGAGTAAATACATATTATGGTCTTATTTCTATTTGTTTGAAATGTTAACCCTTTGCGCTCCTAAAAATAATTAGATCTAAAATTATTCACTCAATACAAAGATTTTTTATTGCTATGAAAAATAAATATATATAATTCTTTTAAGTCGAATTTCTTTGAAAAATCAATCTACATCTCTTAGCCATTATGCAGGCGTTTTTAACAATTAAATTCGAAAAATAAATAAATAAAACGTCAAAATGATACAAAATCTTGGAAGGAGAGTATGTGGCACCATCGGATTGCAAAGGGTTAAATTCAAACCCAAATAACTCCAGCATGTCCAACCAAATAAATATATAATTTATGAACAAATAATATCGCATTTAGGTTTTATCCAAATTAATGCTTGCAGATGGATTTTATTAAAATTTCCTGAGTCAGAGTGGACAACATTTATATAGAATTGTTTCGAATTTGTAATTAATAATAAAATACAGTTCATTCCTTATTTTTATATAAATGTAGTTTTTATATAATGTTGAATGTCCATACAAATGAATATACATTTGTGACGCTTTATAATTGGCGTAATTTCAGCAATGTATCTCCTTTAGCCCTTTCGCGACGGCGCGCCTGTGCCACTCTTCGCTATTTTTCGCAACAGAGTGACTGACTATACTTCGCCACGTTTTCGCCGCCGTATCTAGATGACGTCAGCCTCTGTGGACGAAAAAGTGGCTGCCGTATATATACGGCGTCAGCCTCTGTGGACCAAAAAGTGGCTGCCGTATATATACGGCGTCAGCCGCTGTGGACGAAAAAGTGGCTGCCGTATATATACGGCGTCAGCCGCTGTGATACATCAAGTGACTGCCGTATTTATACGGCAACCGTCGCGAAAGGGTTAATCAGCAATACCAGATGACCCAGATTAAATCATTGGCTTCAACGCGCCATGGAAGCGGCAGGATTAGATTAATTCGAACATTATAGTTTGCTGATTGCGATAGGTTCAATAATCATGAATCTGAGCAACACCCATTACATTTATCTTTCAATTTATTTTGATTGTTTCTGACATATGTATTATTAACAATATCCATTGGTGAATAATATGTGCTAGAAAGAGCTTTGACGATTTTTTAACGCTTATTGACTGAGATGCAATTAATACACAAGTACTACCAAAAATTTTGTACGCATTTTTTCAATTCAATAATTTAAAAGTGATAGTTCAATATAATTATTAAATTATATAATTCTATTCTTAAAATTACACATTAAGTATAATACTATTAAAACATTGCGTTTTTGAACAATCGTATTTACATGAGTGTGAAAATTCAGACTGATTGACAGAAAAAACTTTATCATATTAAGTTCAAAATTTGAAAAAACAAACAAACTACGCTTTGGATGCTGAATGTGCAATTATTAAATTATTTTTTTATTCCAGCTGCAGAATAAAAAGATTTCCTTTGTATTATTTTCGTTCAAAATATCAAAATATTTACATTTCTGCACATTTGGGGGAAAATCATACACCTAATTTCAACCAGCTTAGAGCTTTTTTTTTTTAAAAAAATTATCTTGATCACTGCCAAATAGACGTAATTTTGAAAAAGTATTTTTTGAACTCGGATAGGAATGAGCCCTGGTAATCCGTCAAAATCAGCAGTTTGAATTATCTGAGTAATATGATACTTCTCATATACGAAGTGAACCGAGAAAAGTAAAAAATTAATTTACAAGATTAAAGTGAAATCTTCTACGCAAATTTCAATGTATCATGCCAGATCATCATTTCTTGAACGGACAAGCACCACGTGCTCGTGCGAGTTCAATTGTATTTTTATTCATTTTAATTGTTTCATTTGAATGAGTCACTTTAGTATTGCAAACGATCATAACATATTTTTTTGTCTCGCATTTATTGTTTAGTAACATACAGCATTTCCTATTTATTTCATTTCATAAAATCACGTGCTCAAAAGGACATTTTTCTATGTTTTATTTGATGGAGTCATTGACTTATTTTTTTTAAATCAGAGCTTTTGTAAATGCAATGGCAACATGGTATTAAAAGCTGATTTTCTTAGATGTTCGTGCAGATAATTTTTTTGTCTTTCGGCTTCGGAATTTTATTGAAACCAGAAACCTCATCCTCCAAAACAACATCATGTTCTGACATAAAAAATGTTGCTGAGGACGATTATTTTTCTATTTTTATTCGTGCATATGGCCTGGTTATGACGAATTGACCGACAGGACTACGAACCATACGATATCAAATGTTCATATATTATATCAAATACGATATCAAATTTTGCATACATTTGCATCATATTAACTTGCTTTCCCTTTATTTCCTAATTTATATAGGAAGATATACTGAAAAGCTGGTAAGGTTGGCCGCAATTGTTATTCTTTCCAATCCTATTACTGTTCCGTGACATCGTTTTCTCAGTAATATCCTCTATTTGATGACATGCTATACCATTTATGCGATTCATCTAATTTCCCTCTCCACATAGATTCTTTAAGTATATTTAATTACTGAAAAGAAGCTCCCAGCTTTAATTCTTAATTCGACTCATACTCACATGACTTCCTTAGCTTTACAAATTTGCGTCGGGCGGAACATCTTACAAATTTAGTCTAACGCGAGTTGAAAATTCTAAATACGTTTAGCAATCTTTTATTAAAATGTGCACTGCTTTCTTTTAGATCTAATTCTAATAATATTTTTCTTGAAATTTAAAAATTCATATATATTATCTGGAGCTATTTTTCTGAATTTAATTTTGAAGTATTACAAATATTCTTTATAAATTTCACAAGTTGTCCAATCATAACACAATATATCAATACTGTCAGGCTGGACTAATATTATTTGGGAAAAACTTAAAAGTAGGCATATTTAGGGATTTATCAACAAAATAAACAAATAATTCAAAATTAAGAAATACAATTTCAATTTTTAAACCATTAACAAAATTATTAAACTAAACGAAAAGTTTAAATAATAATTATTTAATTTCATTTTAAACTAAATTTAGGAACAAATAAATAAACAAATTCTGAAATAGGTAAATGATTATTCTATTACCTTAGAAAAAATAATCTAGACCTTTAATCACGGAAAAGAGCATTCACGTCTTTACAAGAAAAAATTTCCATTGTGGAGCAAATTCAAAATTTGAATGAATGTATGAATTCACCAAACGAATTCTCATATTTTAGATTTTTCCAATAGGATTACACAGCAATAAAAGTCTTCTAAAAACCGTCTTTACCAGTACTTGGTGTTGTATACCAGTAACTTAAGTACTGTGCTGTACCCAAGTTATATCAATCAAAACAAGTAAAGTGCCTGGTCAGAATATCTATTAAAAAAGATACTGTATTCGATGTAGATACATTTAGATCCCAAACAGGATGGGCAATCATTTTACACAAGAAGAAAGAGATCGTGGTCTAAGAGATTCTTACCAATAGACAAGAGGGTGTATAAATTCACTATGATAAGGCTTTTAAAATTTTAATTATTTCTTGTAGATAGTATATTATATACATTATTTATCTTATACAGCGTTTATAGATGCTATATCATATGTAAATTAAGTAATCATTTCAGACCATTGAGTTTAAAGTAACTAATACAGGTAGGAGTTACTTTTTGGCGAAAGGGAAAGTACGAATTCACTAAGAAAATGTTTTTAAAATTTAAACCATCTGTTGTAACTAAAAATTATAACATGCATACACATTATTATTATTATTTTCAAAAATTCAGAAGTATATTTCAAATTTTATTTATTATTATTTTCAAAAATTCAGAAGCATATTTCAAATTTTATTTATTATTATTTTCAAAAATTCAGAAGCATATTTCAAAATTCATTGATTATTATTTTAAAAACTTCAGAAACATATTAGAGCGCAAAAACAATTTTTAGGCTCCTATAAAGCTCAAAATTTAATCTTCCAGTTAATCAGATTTTTTTTCATGCTTAAGATTTTTAATTTAAGATTTTTTTATTTATTTTGTAACAATATTTTTCATTGATTTCATTTCTGCGTTTATAAACTTTAGTTTAGATGCTTTTTGACGATATTAAATAAGCAATATTTTTCTTACGTTTTCTTTACAATAAATAATTTTTTTTTAAATGTACACGTGTACACAAAGGTAGGCAAATCAAGCTTGAACTTTTATCCCTTTTTGACGCTGAGACTAAAAGTCAGAATTTACTTTGAATATTTTTTGTTTTTATGCCTTTGACTCATAATTATCGCATAATTTCACGGAAAGAATTTATAAAACCGACATTCAAAATCGACATTCAAATGCAAAATTAATTTTTCTATAAAATTTCAGAATAGACAAACGATTTTCTTTTAAATTTTTCATTTCCAGAACGAAAGGACAAAGTATCCTTATTCTCTCATTCTTTTTTCAACGGATTCCGATGTAAAAATCTAGGATCCATTAACTTCAAACAAAACAAAATATCGCATTCATGCATAAATTCTTTGATCATGACTCAAACACAGGATGTTCTGTAAATGACTTTCCTTTCAAAGCCATCTGACACAAAATACAGAAGATTTCAAAATTGAAAGAGATAAATTTACACATCTCCGTGATAAAAATTATAAAACTCACTGCTTACTTCAATGGCATTTTTTAGGGATTTTATTGAAAGGCCTTTGAAATAGGGTTTTAACGCATATCTTCAATCTTAAAGAAAGAAAATTTTAATTATTGTCTTTCATAAGCAGAATTTTATTTTTTCAGAAAATAACATTTTTTATCAGAATAAATAAATTTCAGTATAGCTTGAATACAAGATATTCAAATATGAAATCACATATTTAAAAATATATAAACTTGTTTTCAATCAACCTTTCAACTTCCTTTTCATTAAAGATGCATTCTTCTTTTCCCTTATTCAACAATCATCTCAGCTTCATTATTTTATCGCTTTTTTGCTGGTATTTTGATTTATTCCATTTTTATAAAAATATTTTTATTATATCTCTTTAATTTTGCATTATTTTCAGATGCATCAAATTCGGATGACTTTTTACTAGAATTGCTTTCATTGACTATAATTAATAAATTTGGATTCTGGAAATATAAAATCGGAATATGTATCTAATTGGAGCCGCAAGTTCTGTTTATTCTGTTTCTATTATGAAGACGAATTCGTCAAGAAATCTTATAATCTATATGATCTTCACACATAAATCATAGTTATTTGCAACTTAATCTCTATTAATAGTAAAAGCGAATGTGTTGCGATGCTACAATGTCAGACCTTTTAACCTACAGATACCAAATTCGTCACACACACACTATTATA
>JAOUZG010046221.1:12661-87094 GCA_026289955.1 Argiope argentata | reverse complement strand
ATTTTATTATTTTTAATTTAACAGTTTTCATAAAAGAGTGAGTTGAATCTCACCCAGCCATTGCAGGAAGAAATAAACAAAACATAACTAGGGTTACTAAAAGAGCTTTGTGTTGTGTTGCCATATTGGCGACAAACTCGGGGGCACAATAATGACAATTTTAGCCTCGATCTGACATGCCTTAAAACATTCAACTTGTATCAAAGACAATTGGTGCAATATGCTTGGAGTGATCTTAGTTTATTTCTTTATTTCATTTATTATTATTTTTTCTTATTTTTAACTGATCATGCCATCTGTATCAGGAAAACCTAGCAAAAATATCGAGCAATAATGTAATGGTTAAAATCTATTTTAAAGTACCCTTTGAGTTTATCGCAATATTTTTCTGTTAGCTGGGCGCCAACGAAAAATCGCCAAATAATGTGGAATTCCACCAATTCTTTTGGCGATTTTTTGTTTGCGCCTGTCAAAAGGAAAAGTACTTTTATTGCCAAAATGGTAACTCAATAAGCAAGCGAACAACCTTATGCACAGTATTGCTTACCTTATCAGCCATCTCGATTCCTTCCTTGGCAACATGATATTGTTGCCAATGAACAGGGGCAAATAAGTCTACTTTAACAAGTATAATGTATTCCAAGTGTTAATAAGACGATAAAACCTATTTTGATCTAAAACTCAATTTGATGACGGGAAAACGAATTGGAAAATTTATTTTTATAATAAACTTTGATCCTTTAATATTGAAGAGTCTCATTTGAAATTTGGCAGTTTCATGAAGCTATAGTAACAATGCCATTGAGCATTTTGTATTAATTGAGCTATCAAGTAACTTAAATGATATTTATTTAATGGATACTCAAGATTTGCAGTGAACTGTTGAAGTAATCAGAGCATGATCCAGCTTCAACATAATAAGCACTATTCTTGTGCAACCCTTCAGCTGTGTTTATGTATTCACGCTTAATTGTTTATGTGTTCATGTCTTCATATAGAATAAAGCCGGGTTTACACTCGGCAGGCTAGTACGCAGCGCATGCTTAGAAAGGCTAAGAAAGTGTTGTTCGATTGATGGCAAATAATTGTCTTGACGGGACTATTACATGCCGTTTTATTGAATTTTTTCTCACTGCTTATGCATTTGTAAAATTTGGCGGATTTTTGGCGGGAAAAATTGATGACTTTTGAGACTAATTCCAACATTTTTTGCTCGTTCTGATGTGAGATTGTGTCCTTTATTCATTTTAATTGCCATTTCTTCTCTATATTTTTTTCATGTATGTTGCTATGTTTTTAAATTTTACCCTATTTTTTGTGTATATATCCGTTATTTTAATACGATATGCAGTGAAAAATTATTCAGGGACGCCAAAACGGCCATTTATAGCCAAGCATGGAATGTCTGAATCTGTTTTATGAAATTATGGCAAACATAAATCAGTTCCTTTCTACGCATGAGCAGCTTTTTTGCGGTCTTATAACTGACTGAGTGTAAACCGAGCACTAAATTATTTCTTATTGAGCCTTTTGAGTTGTTCCACCATGCACCCCGTGTACCAGATGCGTTGATTTTCGAATTGCTCTTAATTCGAAAATAAAAGTGGGACAGTATGCCAGACAGCAAAAGGTGTCCTTCCGTCATAAAAAGCAATTAACCACCATACGAGGATACCTTAACTAAGTTTAGAAGATGGGGATGTGGCGCTAGTCTTATAAGCCAGATAACATCTACGATGCTGAAGTCGACTTTTGTTGTAGTGGCTATATCACTTGGCTACTGGGCCTAGCTTCGCCGATTCGTACCATGACCTTCACTAGCGACACTGGTGACCTTGACACGTGTAACTTTCTGCTCTGTCGTGGAGCCATCTACCAGCCAGCAAAGCCGTCACTCACTCGACTCAGCAACCAAATACGAAGCCGTCGCTAACTCGACTCACCAACGAACTCACACACTCGCTATAACGCTTGACGCTATCAAAATCGTTCGTATCTCGTCCGACTCACTGGTGGGGGAGTACTATGGCGCTAGCCTTATAAGCCAGATAACATCTACGATACTGAAATCGATTTTTGGTGTTGTGGCTATGTTACTTGGCTACTGGCCCTAGCGTCGCATGTTCGTACAGGGGGATAATTCTGCACGTTTCGAAAACGCAAACGTATTGGTTAGATCAGGTAGCATATCAATTGAAAAGAAATAAACAACTGAAGTTTCTGTGAAATCTAATAAAAATATCGTTATAGGATCGCAATATCAATTCATGCCAGCTTTACACTCGGTCAGTTATAAGACGGCAAGTAGGCGGCCCAAGCATAGAAACGCTGGAAAATACTTGTTCGTTTGGTAGATGGCAAGTAATTGTCCCGTTAGGACAACTTCAACTTTAATTTGAATGAAATAAGATATTGGTATTGATAGCATCAATGTTTCCATATTTAAAGAGCAAGAAACACAAGAGAGTGCGCACATATGTTAATGCGTTGTTACTAAGCAAATAGTCACTAAATAATACAACCTTAAGAACATAACATTTTATTTTTATTCTTCTAAGATTTTTTATTTGACAATTGCTGACTTGAACTTGAAAGATATAAGATATTGGGATTTATAGCTACAATGGCTTTTATCCCCGGTTTTCAGAAGTTAATATTTAAAAAATCTTGTCAATATTCAAGAAAACACACGCACAAAAAACAAATTGGAGTTTTACTCAGTTAACAGTTAAAAGCAGTTTAGTACATATTCGGGAGTTCCAATGAAGAAAAGATGCAATAGAAGATGGAGCATTCCCGCAACACAGAGGGGTGAAAAGGGGACGAGTCACAAAGCAAGGTCACAACTGGATATGGTCGAAAAACTTAGTAGCTGCTGAAATGCTTCATCACTTGAAGAGTAGTTTGTGGATTAGTCTTGTTAGCACTTATTTTGCACTACACGTTTTTGAAGGAGATATCTTGTTTATCTAACTGGAGGAAAGCACACAATTTGTCTCTATAGTATGCATATTTTTTGCACGAGATAAGTATGTGTTCAATATCATTGATGCTATTACAGTCATGACAAAGGGGATCACTATGAAGATTAAAACGGTTTAACAATCCTGGAGTTATAATAGTTTTACTGATTAGTCTGGCCAAAACAACATCTTCCCTTCGATTTTTTGACCACTGGGATAGTGTTGCAATGCTAGGGATGTCTCCCAGCGAGAGGAAGCATTAACTATTTCTATAATTGTTGATTGTGATTTGATGCGATGCGATGCTTTCTTCAGGTTCGAAATTATATTTTCAGGAGATATTCATTCAATCCATGGTGTATTGTCTGTAACTTCTTTGGCTAAACGGTCTGCAAGTTCGTTCCAGATTATATTTGAATGACCAGGTACCCACAGGAACAACTGCTGACTCCAAATATAACCACCGTTGCTAAGCAACGCCAGAATCAAATCTGAGCGCCAACACGTTTTTTACGAGAAAATATGTTATATCAACAGCTAACAGCCAAGATGTTATCAATATGAAAATATGTAAAAATTACAAAAACATTTTATAAACTTATAATATATGCTGTAAAATTTAATAATTATTATTTGAATAAACATTATAAAGGAGTTAGAATGTTTTTAATTAATATTTTAATATTATTAAAATTGCCATTGCACGTATAGAAACAAATTGAAGTTTCAGTCATGTTAACAGTTACAAAGCAGTTCCGCTGATACGATTTAGACAATATGCCGCTGTATTGTATTTTTTCCCCTTTCTGCGCATGCGTTTGTAGATCTTGACGATTTATTTACCATGAAAAAAATTGGTCACATATTAGAAATTAATTCTGACATTTTTTTTAAATTTTTTAATTTAATTTATTTATTTTGCTCTTTGTTCTTTCTAAAGCGAAATAATTTTTTTTCATTTTATTTGTAGTTTATTTTCGATAGTTTTCCAAATTCAAGTATTTTGATCATTTTTTATAATTTCAAAACTTGATGTTATTTTGGGAAATGAGGTTTGTGGCGTCAACAAAAATCCGTAGACGAAAAATTGAAATTTTATTATATGCACGAGCCTCTCAAAAAATCAGCTTTTAAAAACGTGATGCCATCCCATTTACAAAAGCTCTGATTAAAAAAATAAGTTAATGACTACAGCAAATAAAACCTAGAAAAATTTCATTTTGAGCGCGGGATTATCTTTACTTATAATAAAGCACAATGTGTGTGTGTGTGTGTGTGTGTTGGCGATGTACAGGCCAGACCGTTCGACCTACAGCTACCAAATTTGGTATACCTTGGGTGCCGGGAATGTGCACCTCGGAGCTCTTTTTTTGAATTTTTAATTAGCATTTTAATTAATTAAAAAATAAGCCAAATTTTGACGTTTTTTCGCTATAACTTCCGAAAATATTACCGCACAAAATTGATTTTTGGATCATGATAAAGCTAAAAAAAATTAGCTTTTCACTGATACTAGAGTTTTGACCTACAAATTAAAACTCTATTTTTAATGAATATTTAAACATTTAATTTGATCGTTTTTTTTCAACAATTTATTTCGCATAAAATAAAAATAAAATGTTATCTCCTCGAGGATCTAAAAAAAATCAGCTTTTAATAAGTGTTGCCATCACATTTTCAGAAATTCTGATTAAAAAAGTTAATTACTACCAAAAATAAAACGTGATTATATGAAATGAAATAAATAGGAAATGTGATATTATTTAAACAATAAATGCAAGAGTAAATTTTTCTTGATCGTTTGCAATATCAAAATTATTAATTCAATTAAAGAATTAAAATAAATAAAAATACAAAGTAAAAATATATTACAAAAGTGCGACAGTTAAAACTGAAAGAATTTTTAGAAAAGCACCAAACGATAATCTTCTGAGAGCGAAATTAATTATTTAAAGGCAAGAAATCTTAAACGAATTTCGAAAGTGACGTCATTTCAAAAAAACGACGAACAAAAAGCAATTGATAATCAGTAGTAGTAAAATATTTTTGCATTCTTTTTTTTTAATTTTTAAAACAATAAGACATGTTTTGAATTGTTACTTTTACTTATGTGAAGAAGATATTTTGTGCAAATCAAAGAATTCGCCTTCGTGATTGTAATTTATCTTCGCATTTTAATGAATCATGCGAAATAAAAACGCAACTTCTTTCAACGAAGCATACGTAATATTAAAGCTATACTGGTAAAAGCAGGTCAGCTATTTGAAAATGCATCTTCTTTCAAACAAGCATACGTAATAATTAATAATGCAAAATTTGTAAAAGCATATAAAACTATTTTTACCCGCATATTTCGGAGACATCAAAACTTCCCAACCAAAACAATATCATCTTCTCAAATGAGAAAAAATAAATCAACTTTCATTCCAAATTAAACATATAAAAATGTCATTATCGGCACCTGTCTGTATAAAATGAAACAAATATGAATCATGACATTTTTGGACAATAAATGGATGGAAACGTTTTCTATGATATTTTACTATACATATACTACTAATCCAATTAAACAATTTTATTTAACGCAAATATGGCTTAACATCTACAAGGCATCTTCTGTAATTGGAGCCCAACATCTAATTTCTTAATTTTTTTGGGAGAGACATAAATATTTTACCAATTTGTCTGTGAAATATATAATTAGTAGAATGAGGGAAAAAACGTAATGAATTAAATTTTTACATACATCATCTGCTCTGTGAATCATATTTAGCAAAATATTCTAGAGACAATAAGTCCTTAAAATAAAAAAGTAGCACTCCAATCAACTAAATCAATCATCAAAGCTGATCGATCTATGAAAATTTCAATATAACTATTCGATATAAACTGGCGATTTTAGATCACTTTATCAAGATATCAAAGAAGCCAATCAGGGTTACTCTAAAATAATTGGCCTACATTATGAAAATGATGATTGTTCTAAATTTGCAATATTCAGAACTGAATAAATCAGCCAGATTTGAAGAAGATAGAAATGCTTATTTATTTATTTAGAAGTTGAAATATTGAGAAGATTTTACAAATATGAATCTATAAGACCAAAGGAATTTAAACCATGATTTTTTTATATATGTTTATAAACCTAAAAAAAAATGTTATTATTGAGAGCATTTACATACATCTAAAAATAAAATTAAAAACTGAAGGTTTCAATTAACCGGTGAAATTTTTGCTAAATAATTCCTTGGGATCTTATAACTTATAAAAAATATTTAATGTTTCAATTTCTGTATTGAACATAAAACTTCAATGTCGGACTACTTTGCTTTCAGTTCATAGTTTTATTAAAGGCATGCTTGGATTGAGTAAAAATTTCTTTATATTAAGTGCACTTCCATCATTTCCACTTTAATTTAAAACTGAATTTTACGTTCACTGATAGAAAATCAGAGAGAGAATTGGAGTTCAAAGATAGGACTGCATAAGGCCTACATAATAGTACAAGTGAATTACATGATTATCGAAATTTGAAGCTTAAAAATATTTTGCTGAAAAACTTATTATGAGACCAAGTTACATTAAAAAAATTGATTTAACCCTTTAGTCGGCATTAATACTGGCGAACCGACTGGTCGCCAAAGGCGGCTAGTATGAAATGAAATAAATAGGAAATGTGATATTTTTTTAAAACAATCAATGCGAGACAAAGTTTTTTGGATCGTTTGCAATACTAAAGTGACTCATTCAACGAAACAATTCAAATGAATTAAAATATAATTTAACTTGCACGAGCACGTGGTGCTTGGCCGTTCAAGAAATGATATTCTGACATGATACATTGAAATATGCATAGCAGATTTCATTTAAATCTTTATTATTATTTTTTCATTTTATTTGTCGTTTATTTTCTATAGTTTTCCAAATTTAAATATTTATATTTTTATTTTGTTATATTTCTTTGTGTAAATATCCATAAACGTAATACAATACGAAGTAAAAATGATAAATTCAGGGGCGCCAAAACGGTAGATTATAGCCAAATATGGAATGCCTGAAGATAATTTATGAAATTGTGGCAAATCATTAATCAGTCTCTTTCTGCACATGAGTTATCTACTTGCCGTTTTATAACTGGCCGAGTGTGAACACGGAGTCACGCGAAATACACAACATTTGTTTCATTTAGCAAATTTGTTTTCTTTGATTTAACTGGCAACATTTGCGCAAAACAAATTTATTTCCACAAAATCTTTTAAATTGGTTGATCATTGAATATCCCTAAAAATTATCAGTTACCAGGACATTTAATCTTTAAATCAATTGTTTTCCCTTCAAATTTTCCTCTCCTTTTTTTCTTATAATCCACATCAGAATGAGTGAGAAAGAAGATAAATCCGCTGAAAAGGAAGAAACTAAAGATTTAGATACTCTTTTTGATATGTTCGCAAGATTCGGGGATCGGGAAAGCGATGGGACCATTACCTTGAAGAACATTGATAAGTGGTTGAAACAAGCGGAACTCCTCGACAAGAAAGGCGGAGTCACAAATGCAGATACTGCCATAACGTTCTCAAAGATTGTTAAAAACAAAAAGCGGATGGATTTAAACGAGTTTCAAGAATTCATGGAAACTCTCGCCAACGACAAAAAAATGGAGCCAAAGGAATTCATGGACAAATTGATTGCTGCGGGTGAACCGAAACTGAGTAGTGTTACCACACCAATCACTGGGGGTGCTGTCGGCAGAAATCTTCGACGTATGACAGACACCAAATTGTATACAGGAGCCCACAAGGAACGCTTCGACGAGGAAGGTAAAGGCAAAGGAAAAGAAGGTAGAACGGATACTCAGTCCGATACAGGATATGTGTCTGGATTCAAAAAGAATGAAAAACATGGCAAGCATGATGATAAAGATAAGGATGAGAATGAAGATGACAAAAAGCACAAGAAGAAATAAGTGAATCCAAAAATGCTTTTGTATAGAATGCGTAAATGAGAAAATATCAAAATAATCTACCATTCGTTTATCTTTAGCATAAAATAAAGAATTTATATAGGAATTGGTGTTTTCACAATTTTTATAATGATATTTTGATTAGATTTAAGAATAATGCGCCTTTGGCATAATCCTAGTATACGGTACCCCTTGATTTGGCGATTTTATACCGAGAAGACGGGACATCATTTCTGCCACAAACGCTCGTTAGCTGGTTGCCTAAGCTATGGTTCCTGTTAAGTTGTTCAGTTTGGTTCAAATTTGGAGACATTCGTAAATGCGTCGTTTTAGCCGTGGCGACAGTTTTTAAAATGGCGCCAAAGGAGTACCGTATGCTAGGATTTAACCGTCTTTTGTTATAGGCATAAAGAAGTTTCTGACAAAACGTTATATAGAATTCTGGGTACTTTTCCATTAGCCGGATGCAAGCGAAAAAGTCGCCAAATAATGTAGAATTCCGCCAAAATTCCTATAGCGAAATTAGCGAATAGCATAGCTGGTTGCCTAAGCTATGATTCCTGTTGAGTTGTTCAGATGTTTGGCGACATTTTTCAAAATTTTCCCAAAGGAGTACCGTATACTAGGATTTAACCACGTCTTTAATAAAATTTCTTTTCTATTGTCGATTTTTTCACTAATTATGGCAATTTTAAGGATTTATTGCATTTCTGAAAGATTTTTCTGGTATGGATATTCAGTCTGATTCATCATTTTTTTTCTTCTGTGTTTTCCGAAAATATCGGCAAGATTTCAGATTATAATCCGACAGGTCGTCCAGTTTGACAAAATCCTGAAATCACAGAGAATGATATTTTTCTCTGTGCCTGCAATCCATTCAAAAATTTTCCAAATAGGCGTAACCTTGAATGCCTAAAAAATTGTCACAAAATACTTTTAGGGCTAAAATAAAAATTATCATGATTGTATATGGGAAAAAATTGCCCTCCCCTCCCCCTTCTGCTCCAAAAAATCAGCTTTGGTGACATCTTTCTGGAATCGGGCTATTAGGGAGGAAACCTGAAATTTATTGTTTGAGTTCCTCCGCTGTAAAACTCGACATCGGCGATTTTTTTAAATTTTATTTTAAAACAATATCTTTGGCAACAAGATAGTTCGCCGGAATTCATGGCCACTAAAATTTCCAATTAAATTCTTTATACGTTTAGGTCTTAAACGTCTGGATGAGTAATTTTTTTATCACTACTTAGATTCTATGCGAATAAGTTCAAATATTTTTCAAAGAGATTGGACTGATTCTATATGTTACACGATAATAATATAATATAATAAAAATCTGTAATCGTAATAATAAACAGTCTAAACTGCCAAAAATATCGGATGCAGCAGAAAATGGCTGATTTCCAATCCGGGAGAATCGTGTGATATGCAGCTGGAGGGTTAATAACATCCTATTTTCTATTTTGAACATATAACTCATTTTATGTAACTAATTTTATAAGTGTTGAACATTGTAGACATTGTACTCTCTCTTTCCTGAATTTTTGCCATTTACCCTTCTTCTTCTGTACAGCCAACAACCCCCGTCACCACTGAAAGTAGCAGCATCAACAGGATTTGTTGTGGCCGACTGTCGACTGTGCCATTTGCCCTATAATTTGAACAGAAATAATAAAATGCCAACTAATGCAAAGCTTTTTTTTTTTGCTAAAACCAAACATGTTTTAAAAAAAGCTGAACACAGAAAATAGTATCATTATTATATTTAAGTATTTAAGTTTCTATTTATAAGAATATTTTTTTTCATAACTTATAGAATATTGAAATATTTTCAATTGCCTAATTCCCTACTGTAATAATAATAAAAAATCAGTGTGATAAGATCGATTATATCTATTCTACTATTAGGTAAATGTGAAAGTTTAGATGGATGGATGGATGATGTTATTCAATCACGCTAGAACGGCTGAACGAAATGGGATGAAATTTAGCACTGAGATAGATTATAGTCTATAATATAGCATAGGCTACTATTTATTGCGATTAATTGAGTGATTAATTTTGTATTAATTAAAAAAAATAATTTCCTCTCCAAAAATCTTCATTTCCCCTTCGTCAAATGAGTAAGACTTTAGATTCCCTCCCCCCCCCACTCTAATGAGGTAAGGCTTAGCATGCTTTAGACCGATCATTTCAAACGATTCTGCTTTTTTTTTCTTAGTGCTTGATGCATTTAAAATTAAACATTGTTAATCAATCGATTTTTTTTGAATTCATTTTGAAACACTTCCGAATTAAAATGAGCACGACTAAAGGAATTAATGAAATTAAAGACATTAATGCACGACTAAAGAAAATTAGAAATTTCTAATCTGTTTTGCTTTACCACAGCTGGCGTAGAAAATAGGAAAATCGCATTTGCAATTCCCCAATTGGAGTTGAAATTCATGCATATGCAGCGTGTTGTAATTGTTTAAAACTGCATTTTCATTTTAATTAAAAATTTTGTGTATAATACTGTTGTAGCTACCTCAATCTCGATCGATAAATAAAATAGACTTGACTTGCTTTTAAAGAAATACGGTCTTGATTTGCTTTTTTGCTTTATTTCAGGTACACGCTGTAAATAAATTGTTTTTGGATTATTTCTGTGCTTTTTCATACATACAAAGTCGTAAAAGCTAATATCTCTATAAATTTAATTACAGAAAAGGTAGTGTAGTTAGAGTCGTACCTCTTTATAAAATAGTTACATGCAAATTTTCATAAAAGTGGGTTTACATTCGAAAAGTTATAAGATTATTAGTAGACAGTGGGTTTTTAGAAAGGGAGGGATTTAGATTTGCCACAATTTCATTAGACGGATTCAGGCTATAAATTGCCGTTTTGACACCTCTGAATATTTCTTTTTCACTGCGCTTCGTATTTAAAAAATAGACTTTTACTCAACGAATTATAGTAAATTAAAAAAAAAAGGTAAACATAACTAATTTTGGGATACTATAGAAAAAAAAGGCGAATAAAAATGAAAACACTCACGCATAAACTCACATCAGAAGAAACAAAGATAAAAAAAATGTCGGAATTATCTCTGATAAATAATCAATTTCTTCATTTCATACTAAATGCCAAATTCTACAAACGCATGCGAAGGCAGTAAGAAAAAAATACAATACAACGGCATGTTGCTAGAACAAGATTTGTCATGCACTGAACATTTTTTGACCTTTAGACTAAAGCGATTGTGGATTGTCTTCGGCCCGACCTCACAATCTGAGGGTTTGCAGCCGAGTAACATATACATTAAGGCCTTATCACACGGCAAAATACCGTCTACGCTTTCATAGACAAATGACCACGAAAGTGACGCCACTTGAGCATTTGCTGTCTGATAAACCTAAAAACGTAGGTGTATGTTGTGGTGTATTTATCGCCCAGAAGAAATGGCGGAAATAATCAAACTACTTTTCACAAACTACTATTATAAACAAACTATAATTATATTAGTTGGATTATAATTGGCGTCAAACGCGCCCTTCTTGGCACACTACGTCACTGTCAAAGTTTCACATGATTGGTTGAATTTCGTTTGAAAACAAAATTTCCATCATTATGGTCTACATTTTCAAGCTGGTTTAAAAGAAGCTCATGATGACGAAACTCTTCCTTGAGCGGTTGCCTGCGAGGATAAATCGAAGACGGCCCACGAAAATGTAGGTGGTTTTTTGCCGTGTGATAAGGCCTTTAGGCTAAAAGTAACACTTCAGCTCGAGGGGTTATCGAGTTATCCACCGACGCATGCGCTGCTAACTGGCCGTGTGAAAAAAAACTGAATTGAAATGGCGATAAACCGCCACGTTTGGCGCTCCGTTGGCTTCCTACCCACGCTCATGAGATTTCCGGTCTGGCTTCTTGATGATTTGGATTTTGGGAGCGTGGCTGTGTTTTGATTATTAAAATTTTTACTTCGAAAATGAAAAGATTATATATTTTTTTTCAGGCCGTTTGTAAACCGAACTTAATATTCAATTTTAGATACAAAAAAAAAAAAAAGAATGGAATTTTTTATTAGACTGTCAAGAATATTTTATTAAATCTGAATCATATTATCGAGGCTCCGAATAAAAAAAAATTATGTTCGTATTACAATTGAAAATTTATTCAGTGGAATTACACAAAACATGATTTTTTCTTTTACACAATCTTTCATCTGAAATGTATACCCCTTTTATTAACTGTTTAGGAACAAGCTGACGGTGTCAGCCACTTAGAGTGGATATTCAGTATTTATATAAAAGACATTTATTATAAATAAAACAGAGTTATTAAATTAATAATATATGTAATATGATAGGTGAAGGAAACTTTTTTCTTGGTTTTTACTTAAGGAAATATCGTGTTTATATTATTTTATTTCATACAGATAATCGCTTTTTTTTTCAATTCCAACTATTAGTTCTCACTCTCCCTATATATACGAGGATTGTTTTTTTTTCAACCTCCGGTATTGCAAAAAAATGAAACTATTATGATTAATGAAACAATTTATTACCAAAAGTTACATGTACATCTTTGGTTACTTTTCAACGCAATCGCCATATAAATTGAGGCATTTGTCATACCAGTGAACAAGCGTGCCAATACCCTCTTCGTAGAAAGTTGCCACCAGTGCCTTGAGATGGGTATTAACGGCATTTTGAAGCTCCTCGCCGGTACGGAAGCTCTGCCACTTCTTGAGTTCAGGAAACAGGTGGAAGTCGCTGGGTGCCAGATCGGGGCTGTATGCGGGATGATCAAAAATGTCCCACTGAAACCCGTCAAAAAGACGTTTCGTTACACCAGCACTGTGAGGACGAGTATGGTCATGGATGAGCACGATTCCATAAGTGAGCATTCCTCTTCTTTTATTTTGAATTGCTCTCCGCAAACGTCGCAGAGTTTCGCAGTATCCTGCTGCATTTATTATGGTCCCTGGCTGTAAAAATTCCACGAGAAGTACCCCTTTTTGGTCCCAAAACACAGTGGCCATAATCTTCATGTTGTTAAAGGTGTTTTTTTTTTTTAATTTCTTTTGCTTGTTTGGTGAGTTTGAATGCATCCATTGTTTTAATTGCTCCTTAGTTTCAGGAGTCTGTAACGATTTTTTTCAAGAATTCTTCAAGATCATTATGATAACGAATCAGAAAAGATAGTGCTGATGCCATTCGGCGAGCTTTGTGATCATCGGACAGCATCTTTGGAACCCATCGAGCACAAAATTTGTGGTAACCCAAGTGTGCCATTACAATAGTGTACAGGGCTGATCTTGACAGGAAATAGATAAGACAATTCACTTATGGTGAATCTTCAATTGCCTCGAACAGTTCGATCAACTTGTTCAACGCGGTCTTCTTCAGCGAAAGACTTCCATCCTTGGCCACGTTCATCATGAACATCAACTCGCCCAACTTTAAATTTCCTACACCACTCACCCACTACACCGTCACTCATAAAGTTTTCACCATATACTCGAGACATTCTTCTATGAATTTCTGCTGCACTCAGTCCTTCTGCTTGCAAAAACCGAATTACTCTCCACAGTTCACACTTGGCGGGAGAATCGATTGTAGCCGCCATGTTTACGTGTCACCAGATCAACTCCAAATGGCGTCAGGCGCTTGGAAGCGGCTGAGCTTACATTAGGGGGAGTGCGCAAACGTCTGCCGCGCAGCTTTGTCTGCTACTGCTCGCCTGGCATTTTCAGCGCGCGATCGGAAGTAGAAAAGTAGTAGATCGGAGGTTTTCTCTGAAATGTGAACTGTATATAATTTCCATCAAATAATCGAAAGAGGAAAAACTTTATTGAGTTTCTTTCAGTCGGATGAAATTAAGTTGCATAATAAAGCCTTTTACTAATTTTGAAGTCATTAATGCATAATTTTTTTAGTATTTATTAGTTGAAGTTTAATATGTATTCAGGTTATTTTCTTTAATTGCTGAATAGCTAATTTCTATCTCTCTAAAGGAAGACATATGCTTCTAATTAGAAGAATATTGTAAATAACGTAGATAAATATATTTTATGATGTTCGAATTAACAAATGCACTGCAGAAAAAATTTACTATGTCTTTAATTTTGTACAGTCCTCTACTCTTATTAGTCATATTTAAAACTGTTAGCCGCGTATTTTTTTTCTTTAAACAAATGTGAGCACACTGTATTTATCAGATACAGAGTATATATTGTTGATATTGATAAATAAGGTAGCTTAATAATGGAATAATATAGATATATAAACACAATTCAAAGTAAACATAACCAAAAAACCCAAAAATTTCAACCAAAACGAACTAGAAAGAGAGCGAAAGAGAATTTTGTCTCAGACATAACATCTTCTAGTTACTGAAAAATGAAGTATTCGTTATCTACATTGTCTGGACAAAAGTATCCGGACACCCAATGGGTTGGACTTAAAGCGTACTGAGCCACTTAATAATATGATGTTGGTCTTTCTTTTTCATCGATGACAACCAGTACAGTCTGGAAAACCTTTCCACCAGCTTTTGATAGGTTTCTATAGGAATTGTCTTCCAGGCCTCCATCAGAGCTAAAGTGGGTGTTTGCAGTGAGGATGGTCGATTAGGCATTCTACATAAGTTTTACATGGTAATTCACATATATGTTAAGAAATATGTTATGTTTATACGTATAACGAAAGAACATGGCAATGTGAGATTCTTATATAAAAACTAGCACCTACTGTTTTTATTTCTCTTTATTTTCTGCAATATTATTTTTATTTCTATTTGAAAAATATACAACCCTTTCTGAAAATCAATTTTGAAATATATTTCAGAAATATTATTCTGGAATTTTTTTTGAAAAAATATAAATTTGTTTATGAAATTAATTTAAAATATGCCAAGAAGAAATTGTCTTTGATTCCTATTCTTTCTTCTTCAAAATTTAAAGGAATATATATATACACTGAAGTGCCAGAAAAACTGAAACATCAATCTAATATCGTGTAAATCTCTCTCCTCCCATGAGCAGGCAAAAATGTTGAAGATATCCTGTTGACAGTTCTTACCACGATTCCTGCAGAGTAGTCCAAAAAGCCATGAGAGGGTGAGGTGGTGGCGATCTCCTAAGGAAGGAAGGAAGGAAGAAGGTTTGATTTCCGGCCTTTGCTTCTGAACGTATTCTTAGCTTCGACCAGGTTAACTAAAATCAAAACACGAATATCACAAGAAATTTAAAATATACCAGAATCAACAAAGAAAGCTACATTAGCTTTCACTTTATTACAACCCTGAACGAAGAAATCACAAATCCAATCTGGAGACAGTGGAATACAATCCAACTTCGCACGGAGAGAATCTCTAGCTGCCTCATGTTTACGGCAAGAAAGAACGAAATGTTCACAAGTTTCTGGAATCTGGCAAGTTTGGGGATTCAACAAGCCTACATTTATGACCAACTGCATTAACTCGAAGAGCCCTAGATATTAACCAAAAAATTAAGACCTCATTTCGTCTAGATAAATTGAGTTTTTAAAATTTAAAAGCCCCAATGCATTTGTATTTCTCGTATTATATCTATATATAAGCGATATACCACTGCCTCATTACGAGATCTCCGAAACTATACACCCGATTGACTTGAAATTTTGCACAGTTACTTATTTCACGATGTAGATGCTCACTAAGGACGGATTTTACGCAAATCATAACCCAAAAGATTTTCATGTTTTTGTACCCCACCCTCCACTACAAATTGTAGTGGTAATCTGTTGACAGGATAATCGTTGCCATAGTAACCATGATAAACATTTCCATGGCAACAGTCACTATTTAAAAAAATCCATTTTGGTTATATTTTTTATTTTAAATATTATTTCATTTTAGGTACATATTATATTGTACTTTCATATCTATATATATAAGCGAAACATCACTGACTCATTACGAGACCTCCGAAACTATACATCTGATCTACTTGAAATTTTGCAAAGTTACTCATTTCACGATGTAGACGCTCACTAAGAATGGATTTTATTCAAATTATATCCCAACGGATTGTTGTTTTTCATAAAAATTCCTATATATAAAAAACCAATGACAAATTATTATAATTGATTAAAAAATTTGATTTAATAAATTAAAAAAATGAGCAAATATTTTTAAAAACTTCAAAATATATCATTAGTTTTATACTCATGATTTTTTTTGGTGTAAATGTACTGGGGATCCCGCCACGTTAGATAATGGGGTGCATCCCATTACCACCCACATGGGTGATGCGGAAATATGTGTATCACAGATTTACTGACTGTCACTGTAATTCCTGACGTTATTTTTTAATATACATTAATTATCAATTCGAAATTAGACATTTGGTCAATATAAAAAGTCTAGGTTCGTATTAATAGAATTCCCAACGAAGTGGACGGGTATCAGCTAGTATTTAGATATTTTCCCATCTAAGTTTTGCTAACGCCTAAACTGACTGGTGTCTTCGTATGAGATCCATTCGCATATATAAGGAAACGATACAGCTTGCTTGGCTGCATAATCATTCCTATATGTGTGAAGTGTATATCAGCTCTAAAGAGGAACATATCTTTAAAACATTAAATAAGGTCCGGGACACACAAAAAAAGCGCATCTTGGAGAATGGAAGTTTAGGCATTTCAGGGCAGTTATATAAAATAAACTGTCGGTCAATAAAATGTAATCTTTACGCTTTTTAACAAAGTTCATCATAGCTAGAGCTATAGCAAAGCCCTCCCCTGAAAACACTGAGTTGATGTTGTGAATAGTTCCTTTTATTTCGACATTCGAGGAGAAATTGGTAGCAACCACCGCCGTAGAATTCTTACTCTTGGATGCATCTGTGGCCAAAATAATTAGATTTGGAGGGAGATTTGATTTGATCACGGCGTGCAAAATTTGATGATAGTCAGATCCAATCTTGTTTGTTGGAACTTCGAATCATGAGTCCTGACTTACCATCCCACCTTACCGGAACCATAATCAGAATTATTTGGTCCAGGGACAGATTTTCAAGACGGAATATTCTTCCAAAATGATTCCACAGAAAAGTCTTTGGAAAGTGCGATTAGAAATAACAGATTTTACCTCGCATATTGATCTCGATATGTTTTTGAATTCTCGCGATGAGAACTGATTCACGAAGAATGTTATAATTATCTTTTCGAACCTTTATTTCTTTTGAAATTTTATAAAGTATTTGAAAGGTGTCCACCTTGAAAGCCCAGTGCAAAGTGAAGATGTTATTTTGAATCGTTTGCAAAGCTGCAAAGCCAGCTTTATGGTCACACCAACCGTATGAGCACCAAATTCAACTGATTGAGTAATGCATGCATTAAATTTTTATCAAATTAGATGCATTCGCGCCGAATCAAGGAGCGACCACTTCTTCGATTACGTTTAACCTCTTAAAAGTTTTGGTTTTAAGATAAATTATTTGGTTGGGTGGCGAATTATCTTATCAGAACTGTCTGCGTTCGTCGGAATGCACACATGATACACAGAAGAGCCAGAAAAACTGGTACAGCAGGTCGTATGCAAAAAAAAGAGAGCTTCAACAAATCAGCTTAATATGCTGCAGATGACAGTGTGTATATAAGTCAACAGGTATCTGAAGATACTATTACTTTGTCGAGAGTGAAGGTCGTGGTACGAACATGTGACGCTAGGGTCTGTAGCAGTTTAACATATCCGCTACATCAAAAGACAACTTCAGTATCGTAGATGTTATCTGGCTTATAAGGCTGGCGCCACAGTACTCCTCCATCTGTGAGTCGGAGGAGAGACGAACGATTTTGAAAGTGTCAAGCGTATGGCGAGCGTGCGAGCTCGTTGGGGCGGTGAGTTAGCTACGGCTTTGATGCGTCGAGTTAGCGACGGCTTCGTATTTGGTTGTTGAGTCGAGTGAGCGACTGCTTTGTTTGTCCGTAGATGGCGCCACGGCAGATCAGAAAGGTTACGATTGTCAAGGTCATCAATGTCGTGAGTGAAGGTCGCGTTACGAACCTGCGACGCTAGGGCCGGTACCCGCGTAACATAGACACTACACCAAAACTCGACTTCAGTATCGTAGATGTTATCTGGCTTATAAGACTAGCGCCACAACTTCTATTCTTGCTTTTATAATAGCAGGTTTTCAAGATTTAAGCGATTTTTTATGGCGACGAATTGATCGCACACGAGAGTGGAAGCACAGCTTTTCCGAAGTAGAGATGAAATTTATATTTTCTAGGGTATGCCGCAAATATCAGGTTTCCGGTAAAACTTCAAATCTCCTACAGTGGTGCGGATTGGAAAAGAAATAAAATGGGATCGGCGATTTTGAGGGGGGAGAAGAACACGAGATAGACGATCACAATTTCATCAAATTGCGGAGGATTTGAATGCAGACCCATCAACAAGTGTCACTATGCAACATAATCTAATTGATATGGGCTTTCTCAGTCGCAAACCCTCTCGTGTACCATTAGTGACTCAGCGACACAAAGATCTGCACCTTATTTGGGCTCGCCAAAGCCACCAATGGCCTCTCAATGATTGGAAAAACGTTGTTTGTTCTAAGGAGTCAAGTTTCCAAGTGTATCGGCTGGATGACTGTATCCCTAGTAGCACAAAAATATTGTACAATATTATGTGCTATTGATCAATATTCACACTATGGTTTAATATTGCGGAATATTGTTTAATATCATATAATATCGCACGATATTGAACAATATTGGGCAACAGGATGTGCTACCTGGGATACGGGTGTGGAAAAAATCCAATGAAACCATGGATCCCTCATGTCTACAAGAATCTGTTCAAGGTGATGGAGACTCTGTGAGTGTAAAGTGTGGGTGCAGTTTGTCACGAAAAGCACTTCCACTTCTACTGAGACAACTAAACTCCTGGAATTCTTGAGAACGAAATCGGAACTTTTCGGCTTCGAAAAACTTTTGGACGATGTGTTGTGAAAAAACTCCATCGCATATGTATCAATAATAATCCTGTATATAATTATGTAAATATTTAAACTAATTAAACATAAAAGTATTTTTAGATAGGCTCTCTTCAATGTTTCAGTCTGATTGTGTCAACACGTTCGATGTGTAGCGTCAACCTTATAAGGCAGATAATATCCTTCGAGCTGAAGGGCCCCTTTTGCTCGATCGGTATGATACTCGGCTACAGGCCCAAACGTCGCAGGTTCGTACCGCAATCTTCACTAGCCACATTGGTGACCTTGACAACGCAACCTTCTGCAAAGTCGTGGCGCCATCTACCAGCCAACAAAGCCGTCGCTAACTCAACGCACCAAAGCCGTCTCTTACTCAACTAAAAGCCGTTGCTAACTCGACGCACCAAATCGTTCGTCTCCCATCCAACTCACTGGTAGGGGATGACTGTAGCGTCAGCCTTATAAGGCAGATAATATCCTTCGAGCTGAAGGGTCCCTTTTGCTCGATCGGTATGATACTCGGCTGCAGGCCCAAACGTCGCAGGTTCGTACCGCGACCTTCACTAGCTACAGATGTGACTTCATTTCGACGCGGAAAGAGCAATCGCCGGCGAGGTGAGTAATGCATTTACATTTTCATACTCATCAATTTTCCGATTGCTACACAGCATGAAATAGAACCGTTGGCATGTGTGAGTATCTAAGACGTACTCTTGGGCCTAGTTGGCCCTACTGAAAACCAGAGACGTTCTCTAGGCTTACAATTGCTGACTTCGTCAATTTGCTTTTCTAATACATGGGCCATAAGAAACGATAACAATTTTCTTTGGACTGTATTTTTTCTAACCTCTATTCTAATCGTGCTCCCTCAAATGCTAAAAAATATCTTTAACTGTAATATTGCTCTATGATGCTAAGGATTTAACTGTAGCTGTGACTACGCTAAAACTGATGTGTTTTTATTTGTTTATAAACTTAGCTTTCGTTGATTGAAATACATATTTAAGGTAAGTAAAAAAATCATATTTTTCGGAATATTTTTTTGAATACTGATGACTTATATTTGTAAATTTCTTTGTGTTGTATGTTATTGGTTAATTTATATATAGGACACTTGTTGGAATGCTGGAAATTTGAAATACGTTTTTATGACTGAAAATAAATATATTGTATTGCAAATAATATCTTTTCAATACAGTAGTGACTAATTAATTTATTCATAATTACATGATGCGATTGTAAATTTGAAGAATTCTTATGTCTTATTTTATTTATCTAATATTTTGCAATAGGGCAAAACAGAATCAATTTCTCAAAAGAAAAAAAAACGGACTCCAAATTTTTTTAAAAATTTCCACCCTTTAAAATAGTAATGATAAATATTAAATTTTCTTAACTTCGGATTAAGTGAAATATTTTTTTAAAAATAATCTGTATAAATCTGGAACTGTGTTTATCTGTTTCCTATGGTACAAATTTTACAATTTAAAAATGTCATAGAATTGAGTTTAAATTAAAATGTATCAAAGAACTTTTGGTTTATGGGAGATGAATGTAAGGGAAAGTCTTTACTTGATGATTAAATTTTTTGGTAATTTATAAAAAACAATGATTTGTTAGACAGTTTTTTTCCTTTACTTTTTTCATAAATACTCTAATTGACAAGTGTAAGTTTTAAATAATTTTTGCATCCTCATAGATGTCAGGGTTTTTTTATTATCCATTTGCCATTTTTTATGTTTGAATAAAAATATTTTTCTCCAGATATTCCTCTCTATTTATATAAATTTTCATAGAATTGTGTGTAGAACCAATGAATTTTACAAATCTGTTGTTTATACTATTTAACATTAATAGATTTTGAATGTTCTTTTGTTTACTTTTGGTTTTTGACGAGAAAAATGTGTAAAAATATATGGTTTATCTACTTAATTTCATTATTTTCTTCCAAATTTTATGGTTGACATAATTAATGGTTATCATTTTTATAATTATTTTGCTGTTTGTACAAGTCAGTACTTTTCTTATTTTCTTTAATGTTTCCTTTTTGTTAAAAAGAGAATTTTTTTTTATCTAACATGAAATATACTGCTTATTTATTACATTAAATATACTATGTATTTATTATATTAAATATACTGTTTATTTAGAATTGAATTTAATGAATGTTATGTTATTATACATTGAAATTTTTTTATTATATTAATATATTTAGCATTTATATTTAATAGAAAATATAAATTAATATTTTAATACCAAAAATATGAATTTTCCTTATTTTTTAGAAATAAATTGTATGAAGAACATACAACTTCTATTGAACAACATGAAAAATTTCACTTAAACATTATAATTTATTGTATATATGTAACATATATTACTTATATTGGTACTTTTATACTACCCCACATGAAAGATTGATCTCCAAAGATCACTTTACACTAGTATTTTTTTTCTTTTTCAAACGAATGTTCTCCAATCGTAAATATGTCAAATAAGAGCTTTATATCTGATAATGTTGTGATGCTACTTTCATTTAAGTGTTTTAATTAACAACAAATAAAAAAATTTTTTATTTTATTCTCATATAATAGCTGATAATTTATGTAATTTTAAAACGGATTGTTTTGGGAAGTGTTAACGATTTCTAAATTTGTACCATTCAGCAATATTGGAAATTCTTGCTTAAAATTATATATTCTGAGATTTTTTTTAATAATTATTTTTATTTGACTTAAAATTTATTTTCAGATGGACTATGTAGATAAGCGCAATTCTGAACATGCTACAGATAGATCAAGATCTGAAAAACGAAGACGGTAATTAAAACTTTATTAAAACTTGGTAGAACTTTACTGTACGGTCACCCTTGGCGAATTTTTCAAAATCCCGCCAAAAGTCGCCATTCTGGCGACTTCGAAGCGAGAACCAATGAAAACAGAGCAAAGAAAATGGATGAAAAGTTTCGGAGAGGAATAACGAACTTCTGGATTGTAACAAAATAAAAGTGCAAAGCTTTTATGGGTTATGTTAGGAAATAAGAAATGTAAGGCATATTAGCATCAAAAAATTAGAACAAATTATGGGGAAACTCAATTTCTGGGAAAATTCCAGTTTTCGGCAGGTTGCCAAAAAAAATATTTATTGCCAAGGTTGCCAAAAAAATTATTTATCGCCAACTTTTGAAAAAGTCGCCAAGGGTGACCGTACAGTAAAGCTGAGCCTAAAACTTTTCATATATATTTTAGTTGTCTGATTATAATGATATTTCTAATGGATATATTAAAGTATTAGAATGTACCGGGTGTCCAAAAAGTTCCCGTACTCCAAATTTATGATTTTTTTTTCAAGTATATTTAATTTTGCCATAAGAGTAATGAAACCATGGACATGCTTGAAGCTTTTTTTCGGCGATCGACTTATCTCAAAAAATTTTTGGCCACCTTGATCCCCTGATCTGACCATCCCAGACTTTTTTCTGTGGGGATATTTAAAGGATAAAATTTATGAAGGTGATCCTCAAACAATAGATGATTTGAAAATCGCAATTACCCAAAGGATACAAGAAATCACTCCTAGCATGTTAAAACGCGTTTCGAAAAACATGCTCAAACGAGTTCAGCTTTGTGTCCTAGAAAGGGGTGGACATTTTGAACATTTATTATAAATGTAAGTTCAGTATTTTTTCCTTAGTTATGCTAAAAGTGCTCTTTATCATTGGCATAAAAATAATTCTTTTTAAACCTATTATTTTTGTAAAATAAATTCACAAATCATCAGTACGGGAACTTTTTGGACACCCTGTATATATGTTTCTTGAAATTTAATATTTTTATTTTATTACTTTGATTGTTTTTCTTTTGCAATATTTTTTTATTTAACAAACACAAATTTGTAGGTAATCAAAATTATTTTTTCATGAATTTTCTAGTTAAGCTTTGAGTGTAAATATTTTCAGATAATTAACTGATTTTTCCAAACTGTACAAATGATAATTCTGTATCTTTGTATTTCAATCATTTCCACTGTAAAATTTTGAATTAGAATCCTGGTTGTTGAGTTTCATTAAATGAAATACTGTATTATTTTGAATAAATGGATAATAATAATGGTAAAAAGTGGAAAGATATAAAGCTTACCATCAGATTATACAATAAAGGAATTTTCATTAAATTTATGATTTTTTAAAAATTTAGCATGTATGTGCAGGGTAGGGTCTTTTGTTGTTGTTGTTGTAAGCATTGAAAGAAAAGAAAAAATTGAATAAATAAAATAAGTAAAAGTTATAATTTATGTATATCAAATATAATTTCTAATCTGATTAATTTTAAAGAAGTTTAAGTTAAATACATTTTTATTTATTAATAGAAACAGCGTAGACAAAATTTTAAATTCAACGAGGGAAATATTTTTTATTCTATTTATTAATTTATTTTTGGAATTTAGTATTCTTATGGCTGAAGCTATTCAAAGTGAGTTTTAGTCATTTAAAAATTGAAAGAGCTTGTTACATAGACATTATATTACCTTTGAAGCAACTGCTTTAAGTTATGTACTTTTGCCTTTTGTGTAGATGAGTGGCAAAATCTAAATATTCCTTTAATTTAATTGAAAGCAAGCAACAGTCCTACAAATTTTAAAATTATGCTGTGAAATTACTTATTATTTAGTTCTGTATTCAAATATGACTTTTTATTAAGTTTGATTTGTATACCAATTCTGTTTTCTTGTAAATACAAAATTTATAAAGTTACTTTTTTGTTAGCTTGGCGGCTGCAAAAAATCACCAAATATTGAAGAAATTCTCTTTAAAGTAAAAAATTACCAAATAATGTTGAATTCTGCCAAATTTCTTTGGTGGTTTTTCATTGTCACCCAGTTAATGGAAAAGTACCTTCATAAATGTTCAGTGTATTTATTTTGATATTTAATTTTTATGTCCACTACAGGTGAATTGAATATTTGAATTTATGAATAAAAATCTCATGAGAATTGAATATAACTCATCCTTTTGTGTTGTTGACATCATACAATGTATAAAAATTTTCAACAAGATGTACATATTTTCATTATATTAATTCTGAATACAAATTTCGCTTTCCTTGTTTTAAATTTCAGATCACGTTCTCGCAGTCCTCGTCGGCATAAAAGGTCTCGTAGTAGAGAAAGAAGGTATCTGTTTGCCTATTATAACAATTTTTTGAAACTTCTACATTTTTTGTCATTTTATTAAATTATAATTAATAAAATGGAATATTTTATTTGTATAACATAATTAAAAATTTTATTTTATGCATAATTTTTATGTGTTATTTGTTTTTGCTGTATCTATAAGATATACTAATTTTCTTTCATTGTGTTAGGTCACGGTCAAGGAGCAGAGATCGACACAGACATAAAGAGAGAGATCGTGAAAGAGATAAACACAGGCCAAAAGATAAAGATAAATCCCGAGACAAAGATAAATCTAAACATAAGGATAAATCTAAAGACAAAGACAAAAACCAGTAAGTTTTTATACAAGTGCAAGATATTTCAATGTAGTTTGCATTTTATATAGTTTAAATCAATAATTGAAAGAATAAAACAGTCAATTAATCAATGAAAAACTATATTCAATATTTACATAGACAGTAAATTTTTATTCTTAACATTGGATGGCAGGACAAATCTCAAATAGATAAGTTGATGAAAGAGGACTCAAAAGTACTTTTGAAATATTTTTATGTAATTGACCTACAAATACAATTATTGCTTCATAAATAATAGATTTCTTTACTTGCAAGTTTGCACACACACACGCACACACACACACACACATATATATATAACCATTTTTTGTACCATAATAATTCCTTTAAAAAAATTGTAATTGCTTTTTTAAATTTATAATTACAGAAGATTTGAGAATTTAATGTACTTTTAATTATCATATATTTATAGCTCATGTTTTTTTATTTAATATTTATGCTTCTATAAATAGGAGATTGTCCATTAGTTAGTACTTATGTGCATAATCATGTTATTTAGCTTAGCTTAGTATTATTGTTTTACAATTTTTAATTAAGTGGTTGATGAGTGTGTTTATGTAATTTCATATGAATTTTTTCTAAAATATGCATCTTAATACACCATTATATTTATAATTTTCTGATACATTTTTTGATAAAGAATTAACTGAAAGTATGCATTATCCCTCTGTGAAACTTGCCTTTTTTATTCTAAATACTATTTTTTGTTTTTCTTTATAAAATAATAATTTAAATCCAGAATGTTTATTTAATTTTACTAATAAATGATGAAATGTTTTTTTTTTTTTTTTTTTTGCTTTTCTTTATAAATGAATTTAAATCTGGAATGTTTATTTAATTTTCTAATAAATAATGGAATATTGATTTGTTTTTACTGTTGGATGATATTGTGATTTCTTTTAAAAAAATTCAGTGATATTATTGAAAGAAAAAAAAAAACTTTTTCATGAAACCATATCTAATTATTGACTGAAAATTGAGTTTCATTTTCTTTTGTGTGAAGTAAAAAATATAATAATTGTTGAAAATTTTGAACTTTTTTGATAATCCACATTTACCCCCCCCCCCTAAAAACACTTTTGGCACAATATATGCCTATTTGTGAATGAAATAATTAAAAAAATTCCTACTTACAGCTAAATTTCTTGAATTGTATCCAATTATGACTTACTATTTGAATACAAGTGATTTCAGTAATTACAAAACATTAAGAATTATATAGATAGAACTAGGTTAAGTGTTTATTATTTATTAGTAGTCTGTTCTTTAGCATATATATAAATGTAAAGAGTTAAATGATTGAAATTTTGTATGCAATCTTGTGACCACAACTGTTGTTTCATGTCCAATTTCGGTGTCAGTCAATCAACCAAAAGGCATCCAACATATATATTCTCTTCATAGATTCATTAAAATTGCTAGATTTATGCCAAAGTTCTATATATTTTTAACTATTATTCAACAATTCCTTATTAGGTATTTATGGCCTAACTTTAGGGTTCTCAACTTTATGTGTGAGAAGAAAGTTAAAATAATTTGTTAGAGAATGTGTGAAAAGTTTTGGCTTGACCATTTCTTGTTGGTAACTTTATGACCTCTTTTAATTACCAATTGCCATAAGTTTCAGTACTGAGCAGTTCTAAAATGACATATTCTTTTAGACCTTTGGAGAATGTGTAAATAGTGTCATGAAATTTTCAGAACATCTTTACATTTGTTATTTGTGGTGAAATTGCTTAACTAGTCAACTTTTCACTAAAATTATATATCTGTCTGTCTATTATTAGTATAACTATAAAAATAGTTAACTTTTTATTGCATTCAGATCATGTTTTCTATAAGTTAATAATAAATATTCAATAATTGAAATCGAGTTTCAAATTGAAAAATTAACATCTAAACTATTACTCTATTTTTGACACTGATTTTACCAATAAGCTATTTAATTTGGCTACTGTATGATAAATTCATTGAGTTTTGAAATCCACTTGCTAATGTTGGCTTGGAAGTGAGGTATCTGTTTAGGTACTTCCCTCGTCTCTTTTCCTTGGCTCAGGATTTTATATCTAGTTTCAAATAGCTTTCAAGTTGCTTCATAAGAGATCATTGATGGAGCTAAACTCTACCTTAAAAATGATTGAGTGATTTATTTTATTTTTGTTTAGTAAACTAATAGTAAATAAAACTTGCATCTGATATTCTCTTACTTTACCTGTTGAGCTATACATATGTTACTATTCCTAGTTTATATTTTATAACAGATTGTTACTTTATGATGTGTTGTTATTGAAAGTTTAAAATTATATTGTAGCACATCAAGAAAATATATACAATTTTATTTGCTTCACAATATCTGAAATTTCTTCTTCATCTTTAATTGTAGAATTGATCAAATTTTCTTAGTTAATTTTGTTTTTTCTCAGTGTCAAAGATGAGGCTAATGATGATGAAGATGGAAAGAATGATAAAATTAAAAAAGAGCCTCTTTCTCTTGAAGAGCTTATGGCCAAGCGTCAGGCAGAAGAAATGGCAAGAAGCAAAGTGAGTATGAAATACAGTGTAAATGATAATTGTTTATGATGAAAGGAAAAATTTAAAGTAGATTAAAAAATCAATTAAGAAGAATCTTCTTATACAGAAAGTATGTTCCTGTAGAGTTTAAACTACTTAATGCATTCTTATGTTAATTCTGAAACTTTAACTTTTAGATATTACTATTATATAAAGAACTCTAGTTGATATAACTGTAAACTTTTATTTTTCTTATTCTATCTAGCCTGTGTTTTTAACAAAAGAACAAAGAGCTGCCGAAGCTCTGAAAAGAAGGCAGCAGGAAGTCGAAGAGCAACGAAAGAGAATGGATGAAGAAAGAAAGATTAGAATGCAATTCATGGAAGAAGCTAAGCATTCTCAGGGTGAATATTTATGTTTCTTAATTAATACTATCCTGCTGTATGAATTCAATTTTTATTTTGAAAAAATATTAAGCAAGAAATTTAAAAATTCCATAAAAGAACTACATTATAGAATTAAAGCTACATTATTATTCCCTTATTTTTATCCAGTATTTTAAATTAATCATCTTAAATTATGTTACTTTTTGAGCAATATTTGTATGCATATTTTCTTTTGTTATTTTGTGATACTATATTTTATATGTTTGATGGATTCTAAAATTAGCTACTAACCTAATAATTTGATGTGCATCTTTTATATATTTCCTTCTAACAAAGTATAATCTTTTGTAAATTTGCATTACTTTTATAAAAATTGTATATGTAATATAATCCTTAAAAATTTAAAACTATACATTAATAAAACTATTGACTGCTTTTTCCTGATTTATTAATTTTCTTTATATATATATATATATAATAACATCAAAAGTTAAAGGTACTTTCAATTTATAAATTGATTCTTTATATATTTTGTGACTTTTAACACATGGAATATGTGGATAAAGGGTTGCCCTATAAATAAGCAGGCCTATGCTTTTCCAGTGGTTTTAAAAATAATAAAATTAAATTATGTTGTTTTAATGATGAGAGGTGCTAATTGACCCCACCATTGCTGTTCTTATTTCCTTCAAAGGGGCATTTTAAATCTCAACCTTAATTTCTGTCTATGTGCTATCATGATAATAGTCATTCAGAACTACACAAACGGTAACGCTGGAGTAATTTTTTTGTGATAATGAATTTCTAATCTTTAACCAGTTTGTTTCAAATCGGAACACTTTTGTTGCTTTAAATCATTTTTGATGAAAAGAGTTTCCAGTTTTTGAGCTATTGTCTGAATTTTGCAACAAACACATTTTGCAATTTGTTTTACTTTCATGTCTGCAATGGTCTAATTAGTTTTCATTAAAATTTTAATACCATATAAATTTAAGTTTTTTTTCATTATTTGTTAAATAAAATCTTGCTTTTTAAATGTAAGTTAAAATGTGGTGTTTATAGATATTCATTTTTTAAATAGGCTCCAATTTTTTAAAAAAAATATCTAAAATGGATTAATCGATTTAACAAAATGTTATTGATTGAGAATATAATTTTACTTTGCTATTGCATTAGTCCTTATTTCTACAATAAATTGATTCTCTGAAGTTACTTTGTAGAGTGAATTCTTGTAATTTGAATTGCAAGGAAACATTGCAATTTCTTGCTATATCTCATTTTGGTTAATAGAAGTAATGTATTTATCAAATCTCTGTGCTAAAATGCATTTTTCAGATTTTTAATAGTTTGTATATTCAAATATATCTTTTAATAGGAGTTATTCTTCATTTTATAAAATATAATTATCAATATTTTATTAACTATTTCTAAAATTGTGTGTTATTTTTCCATTAACAGAGAATGATAAAGAAAGAGAAAGACGTGAAAGAAGAGAGAAAAGAGAAGCAGAAGAAGCAAATGCTCTGAATGCTACTACTGCTACTGAGACAGACCGTGACAAAGTTAGAGAAATCAAAGACAAAGAAAAGGAGCTGGAGGCCATTCGAGTAATTTGTTATAAATATCTTTTATATATATATATATATTCTTAACATGAGGAGATGGACTTATTTATTTTAATAGTTTCAAATTGACCTTTGCCATTCAAGCTTTTTAGGATAAAAAACTTCTATCATCTTTATTTTGCAAGGAAAATGATCACTATTTTATATGCTATAGTTGATATAATTAATTGTTATCCCTACTCAAGATGAATCTGTGTTGTCATCATAGAGGCCAAAACATCTGACCTACAGTTATGAAAATTTGTGCGGGCATGTTGGAAATATGTACTTAAGAGTGCTTTAATTTTTTTAAATTCAATCTTAATTAAATAAAATAAAATTGATTTTTTTTGTTAAATTTCATAAATATTCTTATACAAAAAGAATTTCACACCATTTTAAAATGTAACATTTTTTGTTGTTTTTTTGTAATTAGTTAATCACAGTAATTTAATAGTTATGTAATTTTTTTCTGCAATCTGGATGTTAACAGATTTTTTTTTGACTAATTTTCAACATTTGAACATTGTTGCACTAAAATTCCAGTTTTTTCCCTTGTAATTTTTTTTTTCTTCTTCCATTGTTGAAATTTGAATAAGGATCTGATTTAATGTCAAGAGTGGTCTCCATTAGAAAGATTCATGTACACAATGAGCAGAACATATAAACTAAATAAAAAAACATGGCTTCAGTGTCTGATAATTTGATGGAATCAAAGAAAGAATCATAGATAATGAAGCTATTTATTAACTATAGGACTATTTAACTGAAATTAAATATAACCAATATCACTGATGAATCATCTGTTAATCAAAAAGATTTTAGTTATGAATAAAAACTGATTAGAATGACAAACTGATCTACTACATAGACCAGTTATTATTAATATTATCCAATTAATCACTTTGATTGTAACATGTATGTTAATGAAAAAAAAATCTTAACTGGTGAAATATTAGTAATCTTAATTTTTAATTAACTCTATTTGTAATTCCATTTTCTTTAGGCAATATCAGTGATAGAATGTTGAAAACCATGATATTCAAAATTGGATTTAACTCTTTTATTATTGATTTTTTTAAATCTTTTTTTTTTTCAAACCTCTTTTTTTGGAATTTGGTCTTCCATTTGTTTTTGTATTATCTGCAAACAAAAATTCTTGATTTAATTTTTTAAAATTAAATTTATTATTTATTTATATTTTTTATTCATTTTATATTTATTTATATTTTTTATGTTTTTGCTATTGTATATATATTTTTTCATTCATACTATTCTTGAAATCATATGTTTTAGATTTTCTAAATTTTTAAATTTCATTTTTAGGAAAGATATTTAGGCTTAATGAAAAAGAAAAGACGTGTTCGTCGTTTGAATGATAGGAAATTTGTTTTTGACTGGGATGCATCTGAAGACACAGCTGTTGATTATAATCCTATTTACAAGGAGAGGCATACTGTCCAGTTTTTTGGTCGAGGACATGTTGCTGGTATTGATTTAAAAGTAAGTTTTTAAGTTTGAGTAAATATTTTTTATTAATGTTAAAAAATAGCTCAATTTTTTTAAAAAAATTTATGCATTTATAATTTTACTTTTAATAGTTTTTTTAAATGTTCAATATTTCATTAATATGAAATTATTATTTCAGAGTCAAAAGAAAGAACAGTCAAAATTCTATGGTGAATTACTTGAAATGAGAAGAACAGTTGCAGAAAAAGAACAAGAAATGTATGATTATTTTTAAATACCTATCATCTTGCAAGTTGAATTATTTTTTCTTTTAATGAGTTAATTTAAGTATTATTAAGTTTGTTTTTTGTCTCGGACTAAGTAAGTTTGTTAGTCACTGTTACTGAGTCTTTCCTTTATACATTTTTTTCTCTGCTTGTAATGTGGTATCAAATAAAATGGGATACAAATTTCATACTTTTAGTATAAAAATTAATAAAAACTAGTAAACAAGTTTAGGATTATTTGGATCATATAAAAAATGGACAATAATACCCCCCCCAACAAAAATAAAGAAATAAATAATTGACAGAAAAGTTTATCCAAATTGTTCATAGATTGTACAATTTGATTATTCATTGATAATTACCAATTGCTGTTTCAAAATAAGCATATTATATTAAAAATGTTATGCTTTGGTGAGTAAATTTTTTTAAAAAAATTTCTACCACTTGGCTTAAAATATATTATATTTGGCACGTTGTAATTTGACAGCCATGTTTTGTAATCAATTTCCAAATATGCTTTAAAATTTATTTTTTAATGTTTGTTTACTTTATATTTATCTTATGATTTTTTATAGAATACGATTGAAGAAAATCAAGAGGAAAGAAGATAAACAAAAATGGGATGATCGTCATTGGTCTCAAAAATCAATAGAGGAAATGACAGAGAGAGATTGGCGTATTTTCCGTGAAGATTTCAATATATCTATCAAAGGAGGTCGCATACCAAATCCTATCAGGCACTGGAAGGAGTCTGGATTGACTAAGCCAATATTAGATATAATTGATCAGTTAGGTTATAAGGTATGCTATATGTAATTTTTTTGGAAATGCTACAATTAACTTTTAGTTGTATTGAATGTCATTGGCGGATTTTTAGGCTTAATCTCCTATTACTGATGAACATAATCCATAGACTAATTTGATATCTTTGCCAATTTTTAGTTGCAATGAATATATCTTTAGGTATTAATTGCTGACATTTGATTAATACTTAAATACCTGTTTCTCAAAATAATCAAATTTGTGTTTTCCAAAGTTTACCTTTTTCGGTCCTTACTTTTAAATTTTACTAAGCTATAGACATCAGATCATTTGATTGAATGCACTTATAGATTACTAGATTTTTCTAATAAAATATATATGGACATGGTTTATATGTTTTTTTTCTGGGATATCAAATAGTAAAGACAATACCATGCAAAATTTTACATAAAATGTTACTTTATATGCTAGAAAAAAATAGACAGAATAAAATTCTGTTAGTTTCTTTTAAAAAAATGTGCTCTTTAAAAAATATATATTTTGTACAAAAATGTCAATAAATTGAAAGTTACAGAAAAACGTACTATACTTGCAATATTTTTTCTTCTTTATATTCATAAAGGATAGTTTTAATTAAACTAAATCCTAAAACTTAGATATTTATGCCAGATATAATGTTTAAATCTTTTATATTAACTATCTAAAGGGTAATTTCTATATACTCATATGGAATGCGAAGTATTATAAGGTAGAAAAAGGAATTTGTAATTTTAAGAGAATATTTTTGCTTGGGATATATATCAAGTGAAATTACTACTGAATTGTAAAATTGATAGCAAGGGAAGCATTATCCATTGCATGCTTCCATTATGTAAAAAATTTGTAACATGCATATTTGATTTTCTGTAATCGTAAATAAAAGCTGTTAATCATCAAACCAGGTGTTCTCTATGAGACAACTGACCTTTGAATCTTTATTCATCTTAACACTCAAAGATCTCAGTTTAAAATAACTGTGATTTATAATTACATTGACAATATGCTTGCATTAGTTTCTTACCTTCCAATCTTTCTGAAAATTATTGAATATTTTACATAAAACAAAAATTATATTTAAGAAAATACAATTTATTGTTATTTTTTATTTATTTAACAAAAGATTTTTAAAATAATTTTAGTGTGTATGTTCATTTGGTGTATATATATGCATGCTTATTTTTATATTGTGTAGGATCCAACTCCTATTCAGAGACAGGCTATTCCTATTGGTCTTCAAAATCGTGATATTATCGGTGTTGCTGAAACTGGTAGTGGTAAAACATTAGCCTTCTTAATTCCACTTCTAGTATGGATTACATCTTTACCAAAGATTGTGAGGTATGTGAATAGGAATATTATTCAATAAATTTTTAAAAATTATTCTATAATTTTTTTATTTATAACTCTTTTTTTTTTCTCAAAGGAACTAAAAATGTTAAATCTTTGATATAATTTTTTATGACATACTGCTTTCTAAAATATTAATGCACAAATATTGCTTCTTTGAGATTCTATACTAATAACTAGAATAACTTAAATCTTTAAAAAAAACAATTAAAAATTTACCATTTAAATATTGTCTTTCTATAAAAATATAGAACAATTCATTCAATTGCCATCTCACAAGTAATCAAATTTCTACCAAAATAAAACAAAATGTAACTAAACAAAAAGAACATTTTATAATTTAATTTTTTAAAAAATTTATTCCGGAAGAAATTAACCTTTTATTTAATTTCTCACTGTACTATTTGCTGAAAGGAAAAAAATTAAATGAAAATTTGTTATACTTTTTAAACTTGAAATTGCGCTGAAAAATGTTGGGATCGCAAAAGTTTTTTTATTGTATCATTTTTTAATACACCTTTAAATTCTCTAAATAATCATTTTAAATTAAATTTTCTATTAGTTAAACAATGCTTTAATTTCTTATATGTGTTTTTAGAATTATTGTAAATTTTTTAATATGGTTATAAAAGTGCGATTAAGAAGCTTTTTTGCAAAAAATATGGTCATGATCAAAGAATGTTTCATCTTGGTGATGATCAAAGAATGTTTAATTTATCTTTAAGCATACTGAATCATTATCTAATACTCACATAATTCCAATTTTTTCCCTCCTCCAGAAATGAAGATATAGATCAAGGACCATATGCTATAATTATGGCTCCCACTCGTGAGTTGGCTCAACAGATAGAAGAAGAAACTATCAAATTTGCCAAAACTTTGGATATTCGTACTGTAGCTGTTATTGGTGGTTTGTCTAGAGAAGAACAAGGCTTCAGACTTCGACTTGGATGTGAAGTATGATAAATATAACATGAATATTTTTGATATTTTGAGTCTCATGTTTGTAAAAAAATGTTTAGTTTATTTCTATTATGGAAAAAACATTTTTCTTTTTATGACGACCTTCTGGAATTGTGAAGCATTATAATTTTAAAGCATCATTCAGATTTATAATTTCATAATGCTATACAAAACTGTTTTTCATATCATAGATTGTAAAATTTGAATTTAATCTGAAAGTTAACAATTTTTCTTTTATTTATGTTTCCACACCAATTCATTATTATGAACCACTATGCTAACATATGTTTTCCAGTATAAGCAGAATGTTATTCAGATCACTAAGAAGTTCTGCTTTCACTATTGTAATCTGCTATAAAGGTGTTTACATTCTCATGTACTATCAATATTTCCTTTCATACAATTAAATTCTAGTTATGAGTAAATAATGTAAGTAATCATTATTTTTTTGTCAGTAATAGCTCATTGTTTATTAGTAATAACAATTACACTCAGCCATTCATTTGATTGTATTTAATCATTCCTTTTTTGTGGACTCTTCTTAAAAGGAATCATGAATCAGAAAGCTATTTGGTCCAAAGCTGTATATGTTTTTCATTTTGAAAGCAAATTTGTAATCCTCATTGTGAAATTTTTCGAATTTTTTTTTGAACAACAATTTAAATACATTTTGATAAAATCATTGTATTTAGGAATAAAGAGATATGATTTATAGATCCTATAAATACAATTTTTTTCACTGAATGATTTGTAGATCCTATAAATCATATTTGGCGAAAAAATTTGGATGTAATATTTGATTGGAGATTTTATGTCTGAGAAAGACATCCTTTATACTTCATACAGCATTAAAATAAAGGCATTCATCTTTATGCTATACAAACAGTAAAATAATAAATGGAAATTTTATAAACTATGCACTATTTTTCACAATATCTATCAACAATTTTGCTATTCTCAAAGACTCCAACATAGTTGTGAGTTATGTCATAATTCTATTCTATTAATTTATTCTGATCGTTCTATTTATAAAGTGGATTTACAATCTAATTAAGTTGATTGAAACTGTTTTGCACTTAATTCTAATCAATACAAGGAAACTATTTTATGCATGGCATTTTTAGGTATTTTATTACAACTTATTTTATAATGCAAAACTAACTGCTATTTCAAGATTTTTTGTGGTTTTCAGTATTCTGTTTATTGAATTTTGCATTTTAGGTTAGACATGAGGACAAATCATTAATTTTTCTGCAATTTTTTTGTATGTGTATCATGTTATTCTGCTCCTCAAATATATATGTATTTGTTTTAGATTGTTATTGCTACTCCTGGTCGATTGATAGATGTTCTAGAAAACAGATATTTAGTCCTAAATCGATGTACATATATTGTTCTTGATGAGGTAAGTTCTTTAATGTGAATCTTTCATTATTCTATAATGCAATAAATTATATAAAGATATTTAATTATAATGAAGATTACTTCTGCTAAACAATAAATACTTTATTGTAATGAGTTCATACTAGGGCAGTTGATTTAATTTAATGAAAGATATCTTGTTCTCTTAAATCCCACCTCCCTTAAATGATCTTTGAGATATTGAATCATACTTAAAATGTTTTGATTAAAAAAAAAGCATTTTCATGTGTGAAATAATGTTAATTATTTCAGTATTAAGTCTGCCAATTTTTTGAAAACTGATTTCTTTCAGATGTATAGCTAGCTTTCTTTCCTTATTTTCTTACAATCTTTTTTTAAAGTGAAAATAATCATTTTAGGCTGACAGAATGATAGACATGGGTTTTGAACCAGATGTTCAAAAGATTTTGGAATACATGCCTGTCACAAATCAGAAGCCAGACACTGATGAAGCCGAAGATGAGGAGAAATTGCTTGCTAATTTCAATTCCAAAAATAAATACAGACAAGTGAGTAAATAAATAATTTGTCTTTTCTTTCTTTCTTTTTTTCTTTTTACTAATTTAGTGCCAGAATTTAATAAACTTGTTAAGCAAGTAGTATGAAGTTATTTTTAATATTTGATGTATAGTATTACCCAGTTTGTATTATTATATTGTTTATGATTTACAATTTCCTATACTTTTTGACTTATTAGATAAATATTGACATATAATATTTTAAGATAATGCATATATGTGATATAATTATACCTAAAACTAAAAGGTGAATCAATAATTTTATTTTATATTCTGCAATTGTGGTAATATTTTATATAGGGGCATTTAACATTTAACATTTAAAAGATTGTATATAGCATGGAATGAGTTAACTTTACCAAAATAATAAATGCTGCTATAACATAGTGATATTGTTCTTCTAGCAAAGCTCACTTTTCAAATGTAAATCTTCCTCTTTTTAATCTTTCATATCAAATCAATTCTCTGAATTTGTTCCAAAATTTAAGTATTTTTATATTCTAAAAGTAAAAAAAGGTTATATTAAATGCATTTGTTTATTCAGATTGTTAGAACTTGTAGGAGTATCTGCTCAAAAAAAGATTTAAAAAACAAACTGCATTTAAATATTATTTGTTTTAAAGCTTTATTTATAACATTTATTTAGTTCAAGAACAGAGCTTTATGTTACAAAATTTGGTAAGGATCTCTCTCTCTCTTTTTTCTCCTTTATTTTTTCGTAATTGTAAGCAATCTAGAATACATATGCTTACATTGACTTCTGAGAGTGTTTTCCTTTGCATTATTGTTTTGCTTGTTTATGATTGTCAATATTTACTTTGATATTCTTTTCATTTGCAGACTGTGATGTTTACGGCTACTATGCCTCCAGCAGTTGAAAGACTTGCTAGATCATATTTGAGAAGACCTTCCATTGTGTACATTGGTTCTGTTGGTAAACCAGTTGAAAGAGTTGAACAAATTGTCTATGTTGTCACAGAGAATGTTAAAAGGTACATTATAAATGTGTTACTTATAATATTAATAATCCGGCATATATATATATATATATATATATAATGTTTGCTCTTGTTTAAAAGAAATGTATATTTTTGGATAAAATAATTATTGTCAGAAAAAAAATAAAAGAATATCCTGCTTTTGTAGAAAAAGTACAGTAAACTGAATAATTGTATCTCACAAAAGAAATGTGTGCGTGTGTTTGGATGTCCTATAATTTAAAGATATAATCAAGCTCTTATTTAAAAAGTATTTTGTTATCAACTGATTCTTTTATTTAAATTAAGGAGTAAATTAACTTCTGTTAGCATGCATTTCTGAAAATGGTTGCATATTAAGAATATTTGGCGGTTATATATCTTTAGAAATTTTTAAGAATTTGACTAGAAAATTCTTGAAGGCTTCAGAACAATGAGTTAAGATCATTTTTTTTTTAATTTGTAAATGAGTCATTTTTTCCCTCCATTTTGTAATTTTTATATGAATCATTTAAAATTATTTTAATTTAATTTTGATTAGGTTCAAAATATGATACTTTTTCTGTATTTCATTACAATTCTGAATTAAAAAATTAATTGTAAATGGCAGAAAAAAAAGTAAGATTTTTTTTTTTTTTGAGATTTTTAGCAGTATAAAAATTTGTGAAATTATTACTTTCTATCAGTTGGTTATTAAAAATAACTTTTTGTAATCAAACACTTCATTTTTGTTTTTAATAATAGGAAGAAGCTTCTTGAAATACTTGCTGAAGGTATTGAACCTCCAGTTATTATATTCGTCAATCAGAAGAAGGGTGCTGATGTTTTGGCTAAAGGACTTGAAAAGATGGGAGTAAGTAATTTTTTTTGTAAGCTGGGAAATTTAGTCCCCCCTCCCAGTATTTGAAAAATATGCAATTGACATAAATTTAATATTGATTTTTTTAATTAAAATTGAATTGGAAAGTGAGTATTAATATTTAATATTATAGACTTTTTAAGATTAGTTAATTTAATTCTTATTTTAACAACCAGATTAATTTTATTTATTCTTTTTAGTTTTTGAATATTATAATAATTAAATATTTTTCTGTAGTATGAAAGAACACTCTTGATTGAAAAATATTAGAACAAAAATATATTTTTCTAATTTTATCACAGTTTAAAAACATCAGTAAAATAATTAGCAATATATAATACCTAATTTTAAATGAATTGTGTATCACTATTTTGTCAAAATAACTTACATTATTGTCCAAACATAAAAATTACAAAACTTATATCAATAAAAAAATTTCTGAAAAACAAACAAATAAAGAGGAATGTAATTTAAAATAAAGTTTTGCTATAAAGCAGAAGTGTAAAAATAATTATGAAGGAATCTTGATGGATCCTTTTTTAAAAAAGAATATTTATTATATGCTTATTCTATTTTATTTTTGTTGTAATTTGAATTCCTATTTTAATAGGCAGTGATAATATATATTTGGATTTCTGTTATCATATTCTCATTATTTTGACATTTACTATTTAATAATATGTATTTGTATGCATATGAATAATCAAATCTTAAGCTATGATTTATTATTATATTTGTAAATCTTACATTATAAAGTGGCTCATTTTTTTCTGTTATATTGAATGTTTTTACCTGCCATTTTTGATTAAGAAATAATTTATCTTATTCTATCCTAATGCCTTTTTATATTCTTATGTATTTATTCATACTAAAACCTGATTAAATCATCATTCTCATAATACTACTTGAGAATGATTCTATTATTTAAAGTATTTCACTAGAAAAATATAATTTGAGAAACGAACTGTTCTATTTTTTATATTTTCTGGAGTATTTTTTCATTTTTTTCAATTTTAACATTTGCTATTTCATTCCTTGTTGAAAAATTATAAAATAATAATTAAAAAAGCAATTTTATTTTAAATATAGTTTTTTTAAAAAATCAAATATTCCATGATTCTTTAATTTCAATAAAATAATTCTTTTATATGCTAAATTTTGTTTGCTGTTTTACTAATTTGAAATTCTGTTTTAGTACAATGCATGTACTCTTCATGGTGGTAAAGGCCAAGAGCAAAGAGAGTACGCTTTAGCCAGTTTGAAAACTGGATCCAAAGACATCTTGGTTGCTACTGATGTAGCTGGAAGAGGTATTGATATCCAAAATGTGTCAATGGTCATCAATTATGACATGGCTAAAACAATTGAAGGTAAGTTTATTCTTTTCAGTTGCAATAAATTAATGCATGTTGAAGCCAGTTTATCACTGATACTTTTATTTATAATACAATTATTTTAAAAAAAGATTTCCCTTTCCCATGTGTAGTTCTTTTTCTGGTAGAAGAAACTTTGTCATTTAAAAAATTAAGTAAAAAATGAAAATAAGTAGCACTAGTTAATTATAAATTTAATGTATTTAATTTGAAAAATAATTCAGTTTGTACTGAGTAGCAGATTTTTAAGAGCTTTAAATAAGTAAAGTAATAAAGCATACAGGGTTCAGCAATTAAATAATGAAGGAAAACAAACTTTTTAGATGGGGGAGGTGAAGAAAAGTTAAATGATTTTAAAAATTTAAAAAACTAAACAAATGGTAAATATTTTTAAAGGATTTCAAAATTCAACTTTTTAAAAAATAAAATTTATGTTCCTGATTGCATAGAACTAAGAAATAAATTTTACAACTGATAAAAAGGCAGAATGTGCTAACATACTTTACTTTTCGATGAGACCTTTTACTTTTGAAAACTTTTAATATAAAAAATAAGAATGGAATAATATGGCTGAACATTCACATTATAAATATAATGTTACATTTATTTATTATTTGATTGTAAATTCCTTGTATGATAGATGTCTCATGTATCTGTCATTACGTGTTTTTTGCTGTGATTTGACATTGTATTTACATTTTGTGCACATTTTTTAAGTGAAAGAGATGCATATTCTTTAACTTTGTTTATTATTTTAAAAAATGAAGACAGTTTTTGGAATAAAAATGTTTTTCAGTTTTCAACAGTTCTAAACTATTAAAACCAAGAAATATCATTTTTCCAACACAATGTTAAAAAATTTTCCAACACGTCTGTACATATATTTATTAGCAATTTACTGAGTATTTTAATTAATATGAACTAATTATATCAAAGGTATCCATTTGGATCATGATGTAATTGTCATTTTATAAACTATTAAAGACAGATGTAATTCCAAGTTGGAAAAGTACTTTAATTATCATAAAGAATTATATTTAGTGTTTGTTACAGTTAATAAATTATGTTATTTATTATTGTAGAAATAAATTATTGATACTGTTATTGATTGAACTATAAATATGTTATTAATAAGAAAAATACAAAATCTAATTTTTATATTGTATTATGATACTATTAGTCATATTTATTATAATGTTCCTAGCATACTGTTTTAAATGAGAAAAAAAGTTTAACTTTTCTGCAACCAAAACTAACTGAATAACAAACCTTTAAATTTCACTATTTTAGAACAATCAATGGTTGCCACAAAAAAAAAATGAAACCACTGATTATACTAACTTAAAAAGCATTTAATCAAAAATTTTAATGTTTAAAGCTTTATGACTAGGTCAGTTTTAGTTGAAGAAAGTAACATTTTTGTTCTAAACAGTGGAATACCAAGAATAATATATTAAATATGACTAGAGATCTAAATAAAGATTTATTTCACAACTTTTTTTTGTGGTGCAGTCATTGAGTAAAATAATATAAAAATATTTTTTTTATTTTCAATTAAAATTGTATATCTATCTCTGTTTGAAGATTGGCTAATGAGCCACAATTAGAAAAAAAAGGCTTATATATAAATACTTTAGAAAGATTAATTCCGTTTAGATTATGTTTATTCTACTGATTCTATTGTAAATAGAAAATCATAATTTTTCAATTCAATTACATGAAATTTCAGAATTAATGGAAAAAAATTACGAAGATTTCATTAAAGTTTAATATAAGTTTAATTATAATATAATTTATATTTAATTATAATTTATATAATTTAAAACTATAGATAAAAATAGAAACCATTTCAAACAACAAAAGAATTGTTCTTAGATTTTATGAATATCAAGTACAGTTAATGTATTTAAATTTTCCAGGCACATCTTTCTTGTATTGTATTAACACGAATTAATTCTTTTAAAACCCTAGTATGTTGTATCTTAATGAAATACCTTTTCTCCTTTCAGATTATACTCATAGAATCGGTCGTACTGGACGTGCTGGTAAGCATGGTATTGCAGTGACCTTAATAACTAAAGAAGACTCTCATCTGTTTTATGACTTGAAGCAGTTGATTATGTGTAGCCCTATTTCAACTTGTCCTCCAGAACTTGCAAACCATCCAGATGCTCAGCATAAACCTGGGACAGTTATTACCAAGAAAAGAAGAGAGGAGAAGATATTTGCTTAGTTTGTTGTAAGAAAAAGGCATTTGTTAATTTTGTTCATAAAACTTCATATTTTTCATTCAAATGTAAATATCAACAGACTAAAAATATTGTTCAGTATGAAGTGTTTTGATGTTATTAATGATTGTTACCATTTGCATTGTAAGATCTCTTAAAATTGTCAATGACAACCTTTTTACAAATAGATCACAACTTTTGTTATGGTGAAATAAAAAGGTATTTTTATCTATTTGATGTGAAGAATTGTTTATTTTGAAAATTGCAATTTTTCTTTGAATTAATAATTAAACTAGACACCTTTGGGGACTAGCTGTTTCATCAGGAGTAATACTATCTAAACTTTTCAATTAAGTATTTTTGTACCGTATTTTTATAATATCTTCTTCAATAAAATATTTTCAAATTTCAATAGACATATAATTTGCCTTATTTTAGAAGCCTTATGATATTTTTTTCATTGTACAATATCTCTCTAATTTTCTGTTAATTGCTGAAAGATTTAAATTTAAAATTGTAAAAAGAAATCTTCAATATATACAAAAAATTTGTTTTTGAAACCAAGCATTTTTTTAAATATGACTTCTTAAAATCAAGTTTTTTAGCACTGTAATCTTACATGTACCACAAATTATTTTTAAAATAATTTATTCAAAATTATTTGTTTATTCTGCAATATTTCAAAGAATTATCTAATAAGAATTTCTCTGATTCATCATAGAATTCAATTTCACATTCAAAAAGATTTAATAGTGGTAAATAATATATTATTTTAATCAACAGATGGACACCTGAAACAATGATGAAGTCTAAATTTTATACAGTTCCTATAAATCATATTCAGCAAAATTATCTTGGCAATCTAACATTTTAATCTTCTGCTGTAGAGATTGACTGGGCCATAAAGTTTTGATTATTATTTTAGGATTAAATAGAAAAGCAATAATTTTTATAAAGACCAATAACATTACATTATTAAGTGGTGAGATTATAACCTTTATTATTTGAGGAAAGGAAATTTCTGATTTTATAAAAGTGTATGGTTATTAATAAATTAAATTATTGAATTTTTTTAAAAAAGATAATTTTAAGCCTCTGTTATTCATTTTAATATGTAAAGTTCAAAATAGTTTTTCATACTTTTCATGTATAGATGATATATAGATGAATAGAAAAGTTTTGATTTAAAAATTAAATTTAGAAAACATGTTTCATGTTTATTTCATTGACCGGAACTGGGACAGAAAATGACTACAATATTCAATTTTTATGTTATCATGTTCAATCATGTTATGTTTTAAGAGAAGTAGAATTGGGATTAAAATTCAAGGATTAAAAAAAAGTACTACAATTGTTTAAAACATATACTATTGAATCATTTAAGAAGTGCTCATGTTTTAATAAAATAAATGCTTTTTTTTGGGGGGGGGTGGTAAAGTGGGTGGCATTGATTTCTCTTTTATATTTGGAAAAATAAATCCAAGTCCAAGAAGAAATAAGATTTCTTGTGAAAAAGTTATTAAATAACTTTGGATGACCCATGCATTATTTTTTAAAGGCATTATTATACATTGTGCTTCAGGTCACTATGAAATTTTTTTTCATGTAAGAAATCAAATTAAAAAAATTTCAGAGGTATTAGAATTATAATTTCATGCTTAATCTTCAAGTAGTAATGGTTTCCTGTTTCTAAACTATTCAACCTGGTTTTAAATGTTTAGTTCAGCATTGCTAATGAAAATTTAATAGGCCCATATTTTGCAACAGTTTGCCTTGATGCATTTGCAGAATATTTTTGTGGTAAATTTTACTTATAATCAATCTTTAAGACTTTCAGATGAAAAATAATTTTATGGATTATTGTGCAGAGATAAGTGGTTCCATCATAATCATGCAGCAGCTCATTTTAAAGCTTGACGTTGATTGATTGGCTAAATTGTGTTAAGTGGAAACTTTAGGGAACGAAAGTTATTATCCTTTAGTTATAGGAAATTAATTCCAATTTGTTGTGTATCAAAAATCTTCTGTGATTGAAGAAAAATGCATTATTGATTCTTATTAAAAAGGATTTTTTTTGAAGCAAAATCGGCATTTTGACGTTCTTTGGTATTTAAACAGGAAACAGCTGATCGAATTTTGTTGCTTTAAATATTGACCACAAAATACCAAACCTGTTTTAGTTTGAATACTTTTCTTCTTATTCTTCTGTCTTCTTTTTTTTTCTTTTGGAATCAGTTGAAAGCTTTAATGTATCCAACCCTATGGATAGGCAAAGATGTTGTGCACATTTCTGAAATTGTGGCCCTTTTGGGATATTTTGCTATTCTTTTGGCATGTTTTTTACTTCTGTTTAGTGACGATAATTGCTTAACACTAAACTAAACTAAGTGACACGACAGCTCATGTGGGCCAAGGCCTATAGTACCAATATCTGCTTTCTTGACCGAAGACCCTGGAGGGCGAAGGCAGCCTAACACAGAACCCTCAGTGTTTCCAAGTATGCTTTGTCTTCAGTATATTAACCCATTGAAAGGATGAAAGGCTAAAATGACCTCGTCCAGCCTGAGGATCGAATCTGACCTGTGCATTGGATGCTCCATTTACTAAAGTTACCACATTCTATGAATTTAGCCAATACAATCACTATGTCCACATTAGATTCCGTTTCTTGTATTTTATGCACGTATTCCCACGAAGACCGATTTTTTCGCCCTGCATTGTTTTAGGATTCCAATTCGCTTCTGATCCTCTTGGTCGTTCCAGAATTCGGTATTTTCCCGCAAGCGAAAAATAACCAAAGAAATTTGGCGGAATTCTACATTATTTGGCGATTTTTCATTTTAAAATCACTGTAAGAAATTTGGCGGAATTCTACATTATTTGGCGACATTTTCGCTTGCGCCCAGCTAATGGAAAAGTACCCAGAATTTTATATAACGTTTTGTCGGAAACGTCTCTACGACTATAACAAAAGATGGTTAAATCCTAGCATAAGGTACCCCTTTGGTGCCATTTTGAAAAATGGTGCCAAGGTAAAAATGACGCATTTACGAATGTCGCCTAATTTGAACCAAACTGATCAACTCAACAGGAAGCATAGCTTAGGCAACTGGCCAACGAGCGTCCGTGGCAGAAATGACGTCACGGCTTCTCGGTATAAAGTCGCCAAATCAAGGGGTACCGTGTACTAGGATTATACCCAAAAGATAATGTCAAAATAAGCAAATTTGATAAAACTGTTACTCGAGCTATAGTTAGTAAAATCGGTACTCAGAGTTATAGGTATGGATTCAAAAAAAAATTTTTTTTAACTGTCTGAAGTTGCATGTAGCTCTTTTCTTGAGCATAAGGTATACGAAAATAAAAGTTAGAATCGTCAAAAAATTTGACCTTGAAATTTTGATGAATCCCCCAAGTTTTACACTTCTCTGAAATAAGGAAAAAATTTTGAATTTATTTATGTAAGTTGACACAAAAACTTTGCAATGAAATGATCCTGTCGAAAATCGGTGCATCGTTTTCAATCCAAAAGCTTATATTTGTATCTAATTTCGGGAGATAACCACTGTATAAATTTCACCATCTATGTATAAGTTAAGTGGATGAGATTAAGAATGAAGCAAACTAAGTGAATGAAATTCGGTTTGTAATTTTAGCTTAGAAGTATATATCTAGATCAAGTTTTTAAGGAATTCAGAGAGGGTGAATATTTGTATTCAGTTTATGCCAACGCTATTACTCAAAAACTCAAGAAATTACTTAAAGGAAATTTAGTATGTGGTCTTGCCATCGAAATTAAAGATAATTACTAATCCTTTAAACTGGGAAAGTGGCAGATGTCGTCCTCGTCATCTGAAATCGGTCCAAAAATTGGAGGGAAGATGCTGTCTTGGCAATGTTAATCGACAAAACAACTATAACATCCGGACTTTTGAAATGTTTTAACTTTCAAAATAATTCATTTTGTAACGAGTGTAGCAGCGTTAATGATATTGAACACATTATTTTTCCATGTAGAAACCATACTTATGATGTGAACTAAACTTGAATTAGATAAGCAAGATAATATTTTCTTCAAAAAATTTTGGGAGGAAAGTAATTGTAATCAAATCCAACCCAATCACCAAGTTTCTTTACAAAAAAAATGAAGCAATTTAATATCTATAAACTTCATTGATCGCATTTTGTTGCGGCCTCTTTTAACCTTATCTTCTTTTCTTGTTGTTTAATTCAACACTTTGTTGTGCTTCTTTTTTTGGTTAAAACTTAAATTGGAACGGGCTAATTTCAAAATTAGGTCCGTTCCAAAATAGCCCTAGGATTGTTTTCCATCAGGACGTTAATATAACTAAACGTTATTATTATTTCCTGATTCCAAATGTAGAGAACAAGTCAATTCATCAACATACACAAACACACAGCAAAATGAATTTTCATTCAGTTAATAGATGCAGAGCATTTTCTTTTAGTCCGCATTTATGTTTCTTACCATTACCGCATTTAAGTTTTAACCAAAAAAAGAAGCACAACAAAGTGTTGAATTAAACAACAAGAAAAGAAGATAAGGTTAAAAGATTCCACAACAAAATGCGATCAATGAAGTTTATAGATATTTAAGTGCTTCATTTTTTTAAAAAGAAACTTGGTGATTGGGTTGGATTTGTTTTCAATTACTTTCCTCCAAAAAATTTTTGAAGGAGATATTATCTTGCTTATCTAATTCAAGTTTAGTTCACATCATAAGTATGGTTTCTGTATAATGTGTTCAATACTATTAACACTGTTACACTCGTTACAAAATGAATTATTTTGAAGGTTAAAACAATTCAAAAGTCCAGATGATATAGTTGTTTTGTCGATTAACATGGCCAAGACAACATCTTCCCTCCAATTTGTGGACCGGAGAGAAAGTACTTCAATGCTAGGAATATCTCTTAAGTAGATGAAATATTTGCTGTTTCGATAATTATTGATTGTGATCTGATTCGTGGCTTCTTCGAGGCTTAAATAATATTTTCAGGAGAGATTCATTCAATGGAAGATGTATTTTCCGTAAATTCTTTGGCTAAATGAGCTGTTAGCTTTCACAAAGCAGTGTGGAAAGCAACAGTGGTATTACTCCTGACGGAAAATGTATATTTTGAAATGATTTTACAAAATTTGTTATTGTATTCTGGTAATTGTATCGTATTCATAATTATTCCATTTCTGATCAAAATGCTCGCACATGTGTATGTCGATTGGATGTAAAAAATATCCACACTGCCAAGTTTGTACCATTGAACATATCATCCTGTTTTGTTCCAAATACACGACTCATAGGTCAAATCTGTTTGCTAAACTTAACAATGTTCTTCATTCTAAACGTTTATTCAAAAATCTTTTTCTAATAAGTAGTGTCTCCGAATCCTTCTCCAATCTTTGAACGTTTTTTAGCATCTATCAAGTGAATTCTTGGCATTAAGGAATAATGGCCTTTGTTTCTAAAAATACTATTCTCATCCATTTTCAATCATCAATTCAATCAATAGAAGAAGAAAAGAAGATTAAAATGAAATCTGCTATGCGTATTTCAATGTATCGTGTCAGAACATCATTTCTTGAACGGCCAAGCTCCACGTGCTCGTGCGAGTTAAATTATATTTTTTATTCATTTTAATCGTTTCATAGAATGGGTCACTTTAGTATTGCAAACGATAATAAAATTTTTTTGTCTCGCATTGATTGTATAAAAAATATCCCATTTCCTCTTTGTTCCTTTTCATATAATCGCGTGCTCAAAACGACCCTTTTCTAGGTTTTATTTGCTGTAGTCATTAACTTATTTTTTTAAATCAGATCTTTTGTAAATGCGATGCCAACGCGCTGTTAATAGCTGATTTTTTGAGATGCTCGTGCAGATAATAAAATTTTTATTTTTCGCTTACGGATTTTTGTTGATGCCACACACCTTATTCCCATATTGTCATCATGTTATGACATGATTATAAATGGTTGAGTTTCTAAAAGAGCAAACTTTACTTTCGTATCCAGTTTTGATCTGATAAAATTTAGAATTAAGGTGGGTTCACACGAGGCCAACTATTGTGCACAATAGAAGATATCGCCTACTTCCAGAAAAATCATCTGACCACAAAGGAAAATGGCAAGCGGTTGTCCCGATGGGCCATTTGCCACTGCCCCAACGACGTTGTCTCAACTGTTCAGACGAGGACAGTATAGAGACAACAGCACAAGGACAACGATTGCGCGCAATAGTTGTCCTCGTGTGGAACCCACCTTTACAGCTGTAATAAATTATCAGTTTTCAATTAAGCGGCAGTTTTTACGAGATTACAGTTTGCGTAGATACACATACGATCCCAAGATTTGCACAAATATGACATTTTTCATCACTTTCTTAATGGAGGCTACTATTTCTATAAGCTACTATAGAAATAGCTCTGTACTATAGAAATAGCACAGTCATTTGTTACGATTAGCGGAAGCTCTAGGACATAGAATCAGAACTTTTATATTTTTATAGAATGCAAAAACTATTTTAGTCCAAAATACAGAATAAGGTCGGTTACGATTACAAACTCGTTATAGCGCTGACTATGACTTCTCATGTTACTAAGTCATAACTGTGCCCAGTTAGTTATATGGTTTGTTACATTGGCAAAGATCTGTCCATATTTCCATAAGTGTCTTACAGCCTAAATTCCAAGAGGTGAGAGAATATATTTTTGTTATCAATGTTTAATTTATTTATTTGACCAATTTTAGCGTTTGAATATATATATATATTTATATTTATATATATATATAAATTTTTACCTTTTTCAAAATTAATATTTTAAGGTATGTAGGATGAAATATAAATTTGTATAACTGATTTGTATTTCATTTTAACTTCACAGTCGATAAAATACATACATCCATTTAATTTTGCTCGTTTTAAAAAAAGAGCGTGTTTTTTTCTTATGCGATGCTTCTTTTTGTTTAAATTGAATGGTTTTTTTAATTTCTATATATTTTAAATATATATATCTTTCTGAATTGTGTTTCATAAAATGTTAGTATTCTTTGTTCTTGGTTAGTATTTCGAAAACAGAAATGCTCATCGGTTATATTCAAAATAATATTTGCAGCTACCGCTTTTTTTATAAGCATCCTGGTTCAAGTTGCAATAAATTGATATGTTTTTCGTATCAAATTGACATATGTCAATACAATGAACTACGATAGATATTTTTAATATCCTATTAAATAAAATTATTCACATTTATATACAATTCTAATAGTCTAAGAATCATTTTTCTGTTGCAAGATTTCAGCTTGTGCTGAGTGCTATCCTAGTACTAGCCATTCAAGTATTTTAAAATAGAGAATTCCTGTAAACAACACCTATGGAGAGAAGCAGGGCCATCTTTTGGTTTGGGGAATAGTTTTAACTCGTGCACATATAAGAGCACAAGTGTTTAATAGTTGGTTTAAAGATATTTTTATAATTTTCTTGGTTTTATTGAACGATCAAAACAGATTTTTAATTCTCGTAACAGATTTTTCTAAACAGATTCTAATTCCCATTTTATTATTTCTTCAAAATATTTTTAATCTCCTAATAAATAACTTCTGAATTAATTCACTTTTTTTTATTTAAGTTTAACAAAATTAATCATATTTTAAAATGAAGATTTCAGATACAAGATCAAGCTAGATAAAATATACGCTAAAGAGTGTAATTAACCATCATTTAACTCAATCACCACAGACTACGCTTGGACTTTGATCAGATCCAATAAGAATATAAAAATATTTTAGTCGTTCGTTAGGGATGAATTGCCAAGGATTGCACGATAGATTCAGTACTAGTTTCAGTAATTCAGTTTTAGTAGGAATGCTAGGACTTCTGGCCAAAGACTAATATTCATGCCAAATTCTTGCCAAAGAGTAATATTTTGTTACTATTGAACGCCAATGTTATGTAAAGTGTTCTCGGGATAACACCTTTATTGCGAGAAAGATTTGGGGATACCACTCTCATTAGTTTGCTTAATTTTCACTTATTTTAAAAATTATAGCAGCCTTTTAATCACTTCTCTGACCGTCTTGTAGTATTATCTATATTGGTTTTATAAAAATAATCCAACAGGTTTTTTTTTTCACTAGACGCTTTTGGCGATCATTTAATATGTTGGTAGCATTGATATTTAAATTAAATTCTATATAAGTTAGATGTTAATGACTCTTATAAAAATAATTTTAGGCATCACAATTGTGATAGAAATTTAACCAAATTTATCTTAATAGCCTAACACCTGATCTTTTTATTGAGCATTTCTAATAAAATCGAAATACCATAAGTAAATCATTTCGATACAACTAAATTGGCGTCATTAAAAAAACAATTTTTCGAATTTCAATGGGGTATAAAAATAATTTTTGTGTATTTTTTGGAAGTTGTTGCAAAAGTACATTCACACATTAATCTTTTAATCGAGAAAAAATTTCAAAAGAGTATCCCAATGATGCAGGTATCTCTATTCTGCAAAGTTTATTTGTTCAAAATAGAAAAAGTTGTAGTTCAAACAGACAGGTCTCTTGAGTGTGCACACACCTGCATATACAAACTCACATTTATTATCTGCAGATATTGTTTCGGTTTGACTGTTTTTTAATAGATGATATTGTAGGACAGCAAATAGATTTCAAATCAGGTGAAAAATTTTAATCATTTACAGATACTTTTACAATAATTTTTAATCATTAGAAAGTTAAAACAAATTTTGTATATTTTTTCTATGTTTTAGAGACCACATATCAGTGTAAAGATTAATAATTTAACCTTCTGTAGTGAAACTGATGTTTATGTGTTTAAATTATTATTTAATTTTACATGTCAGTCTTTTTTAAAAACTTCATTCATTATTTCTACTTTGCATATATATACACTTCCATCTTCGAATATATATATATATATATATATATATATATATATATATATATATATATATATATATATATAAAATATGGAAAATGACATAATTATGTAACCAGTGTAAACATTATTTAAATATATTTATGAAATAGGCTTTTATCAATGAACTAAAAAGTAGAAAATATTTTCGATATTATATTTCTACAAATCTGTAATTTTGCTTCCCAGTACGAATAGATTCATCTTAAGAAAGACTGTTTACGATCAGCCATTTTGCGTGCTGAGCGGGTGCTAAATCAGTGATCAAAGAGCTAGGCGACAAACTTGACGACCATTTGGCGGTGAAATTGGCGATAAAATGGATAAGGCTGGAGGTTAAGAGAATTTTTGCGACTCATCTAATAGAAACTGGGATATGCCCTGATTGGTCTAGAAGATTCTCGTCCCGCCTCGCGGAAGCTATAAAAGGCCGGCAGTTTCAAGCTGAAGCTGAAGGGGGGTTGAATTGAGGTGGAAGCAGAGTTGGAGTAAAAGACGAGTTACGAGTCTTCGATTGGATAGTGAAGCAACGACGGAGTGCCAACATTGTGTGGAGTTCCAGTGAGTGCTGAACTGCTGTGTGCCTAGTTTTTTTTGTCTACTGCGAAAGCATTAACGTACAGTGTATGGAGAAGCCAGTCTTGTGGCAGTGAGTAAGCAGCTGAAGCGAGGAGACTGTGTGAAGTTCAGCCGTTTGAAGAGACCGTAGAGTGGAGCACCGACGATCCCCTCTCCTGCTGTATTTTGTCTGGCTGGTTTGAATGCAGTGGTTGATTACTACTCGTGGGATACTGTCTGCTGCTGTGTACTGTCCTGTATTTTTCTCGGTTGTACATATGTTTGATCAGCATATGCGTCTTCTTTATGTTGGTGTGTTCGTGCCAAATAAATGTCGTTGTTGTTTTCTACTGAGGCCTGCTGATTGTGTCTTCACATCAAACACTCCCTATAAATGTACTCCGTGATCCACAGCAATATGTTAACTGAATACGAACTATTTATTATCAAAGGTTGGGTTGATCCGTAGAGAACATCACCCCCTTGGCGCAATTTTCACAATCTCCAACTCCCCGCGCTCTTGCTTCTTATTTCCTGGAGGAAGATATCCTCCAACGACAACAACGGGTTCCCATATTTGGCGCTAAATATCGTTGGCGAAAAGAGGGTGATGCTCTCTCCCGTCGCATCAAAGATTGTAACTAAAGTTCGTTAAGGATATGCGATTGGTACACAAGTATATTTTTTTAAGGAAAATATGGAGATCAATTTGAATGTGAAAGAGATATGATGCTGATTGAAATAATCCAAATGAATTTTAATTGTATTTGTTTCCAAAAATTATTTAAGAACTTTTTTTTAAAATTTATTGTGCCACCATCAGTTTTTCAAACTTTTAGAAATCTATTTTGACCTCCAGAATTTTTATATTTTTTCATATATGTATAGAAATAAAAGTATATTTTTAAAAACTGTACATAGCATTTCATAAAATTATTTGTTAAACTGTAGTAAAACAAATAATTATATAAAAATTATTTTTTTACTTTTAAAACTAATATGTTTCACAATTTCATTATTATAATTGTTCAGAAACATTGCAAACGATTTTCTTAAAATTCACTATGGAATAGCTTCTGGCTTATAGATTAAAAATTTAATTAAAATTAATTAACTGGCAAGTAAATTGTAATATTAATTTTTTTCTGCAACAAGAAAGAATTTTTATGAAATTTTAGAATTCTGATGCATTGAGAAGCAATAAAAAATTTTTAAATTAAAATTTCACCTTCGCAAGCATTGTTTATTAAACACATACTTTTCAATAAAATTGCATATTGTTAAACAATTTATTTGCCAAATCTTTGATTTTGAGGGCGAATAAATGATGCAAATCAAATTATTAGTTTGACGCCAAAAATGTGTTTGTAAATATTGACATGTATGTGTTTTAATTTCAACTTTGAATTTAAAACAAAACGTAAGAACTAATACTAACTTTTGAGGTAATTTATAATTTGAAAAATAATACTTTGTTGAATAAAATATGTATTAAACTCGTTTGGTAATGAGAGCACGTGAATAATTGACATTTTCATTTGCCATTATAGAGTCTTGTTTACTCACATAAAAAATTGTGTTATGCAATAAATAAATAAGTAAATAAATAAAATAATAAAAAAAGAAGAGAGAGAGAGAGAAAAGACTTTTATTTGATAAAAGTTTTGTTCCCTTCAGTATATGTAGTTTCCAGTGTAACTCGCATTCTCGAAACTTCGAAATATATTTCCAGCGTAAAAATCGTTTGCAAAATAAAAATAAAATTTGGAAACAAGATCGTGAGTTTTCTATCTGCAGGTTTCATACATTCTCTAACTTATTGTTTTAGAACTTTTTTAAATCGAAATTTCTTAATGTAAAGTATTTAAGCAACATTCATTTCTTCACGTACAATATTTCTTGGACAAAATACCCTGCACAAAGGTTGTTATTACTTTTTTTAATGTTATTGATTCTATCTTTATAGGGTTTGTTGTAGAGGCACATAAAATTGATGCTTTACGTGTGAATAGATCCTATACCATTTTTGGAAAAATATTTTCTCTGAGAAAATTTCTACGCTTAGATATTAGTTTTTCACCTCTCTCTTTCTGTCGTATTTTCTATGATGGCTTTACTCAGTTATGGTTCCAAGACTTAACTGTATATCTCATTCTTAGAGAGACACCTTATTGTTCATTCAGTGATATAGGTAAGAATACCATTAATACATTATTACATCCGTGGTGGAAAAAATTCATTCTAAATTCCCAACAGGGTTAAAAGTAAGAGAATAGAGCTGCTAAATTTAATCGATTGATTGGTTACCATTTGTCGCTAGAACTTTCTCAAGCCTTTAAACTCTAAAGTGCAACAACTTGGATATATGAAATTACTAGCTCTTACCCGCGACTTCGTACGCATGGAAATTTTGATGTGTATATGTGAGAACTGACAGTCTAATCACAATGTAAAATGTTATCAAAACAGTATGCATGCATAAATTTTCAACGTCAATTGGAGCAACGCAAAGACGTGAATTTTAAGCACCAGTTGGGGTAACGTAATGCAGATTAGAAAATTTCAATTCATATATTTTATTTTTATTCGGAAGCACTTCTGAAGGAATCAAAAGATCTATTAATTAATGTTTAATTTTAAATTTATCATACTCTACGAAAATAAACAGAATCTCTTGAAATAATTGGTCGAAAACATGTTACATCTAACATCATTAGCGTGGGGGAAAAACTACTTAAAAGCTATGTATTTGAAACTATACAGGTACTTTAAAAAATTTAATCGAAAATGATGAAAATAGACAAAAGGAATATGTATCGCAAAAAAAAAATCAAGAGAAATGAACAGGAAATATCGAATTATACTAACACAAGAACAGCGTAAGAAAAAAAAAATCATAAACCTTCCTTTAGAATAGTAAGATAATATTAAAACGAAAAACGGAAACAGAAAAATAAAAACAGACGATAAGATTTTTTAAATTTTTTTTTGTTCTGATGAAAAAGGCTTTCTGTCGGAAAATCCTACAATAAATCACAAAGAATTTCATTAGATAAGGTAATATTAAAAGAATACCGGAAATAGAAAAATAAAAACAAACGATTTAAAAAGCTCAGGCAGATGTTTTCAGATTTTTTATTTTTGGGCGGAAAAGTTAGTTTTTAATTAATAAAAAATTAATCACTCAATTAACCGGAATAAAAATTAGCCTATGTTCTTCTGTAGACTATAATCTATCTCTGTGCTAAATTTCATCCCATTTCCTCCAGCCGTTCTGGCGTGATTGAACCCCATCATCCATCCAAACTTTCACATTTATTATAGTAGTATGATTGTGTGATCTTGTTGCTAAAATTGTAGTTCTATCAAATTATATTATCATTGCGTCAGAAAAGAACTTCTGTCAAAATACAACTTCGATGCACGCTTAGAAGTGGAACCCATAGAACGCTTTGACGTAGAACTCTGAAAATTAAAATGCAATCATTCTGGCATTCACACTCAGGGCATACAAGGCTCAAAATTTTATGGAAAAATTGTAACACATCTATAAGTACTATAAAAGAAAGTTTCAGGAAACTTCGAGTTTTATAAAATCAATCTTTCGTCATTTGGAAATTTACGTCTTCAATCTGAAATTGTCAAGTTACGAAAGGTTCAGTATTTATTTAAAATAAAATCTCATTTTAAAAAATGAACAAAAAATAACTTTCTTAATATTTTTCATTTTCTGTTTGGTCGAATGAAATCTTAAACAAAAAAATAAATATAGAGAATAAAAATTTTAAATACTTAAAAGACTTGATTTCACTCATGAGATGTTAGAACGTGTAGAACGTTGAAAAGAAGCCTTTTTATGACAGATGAGCAGTATTTGAATTTTGCTGTTCTGTTTTAGTCTAGACAGAACAGTTCTTTGTTTTCTTCTGATTTTTTTTTCTGTCGCTTTGGCTTTTCCTCCTCTTTATTCGTTCGTGCAACTTCATGAAAGAATCGTCTGCAGGTTATAAAACGAAGCGGAAGAATTCTAGAATATTCGTACGGCTTCCCTGCTGTGAAGTTAATTGTCACTTTTCATTGTTCTACCGTGTTTCCATATAATAAGAAATTCAAAATAATGGTTCCATGGGATTAGTCAGGAAATTAAAAGAGTTGACGTGCAAAACAATGATTATCTTTCTCAACGATAGAAAACGAGTTCCATGGTTAATCATCATAAGATTTGCAGATGGAATAATATAAGTTAGCACCATTTATACATTTCTCGTTTGTACGTAATTTCATTTCAGTTCTGATTTATTCTCCAACATTATTTCATTTATATTGCTCAAAAACTCAGAACTTTGGTTATTAGTTATTTTTACCCGTTTCTAAACTTAGCATATTTTTCTGCCTTAGGCTTCATTTTTTCGCTATAATTCAGGGAGAGCCTTAGAACTTAACAAGTTATATAAATTAAAAAAAAAATCAATTCCTACTTAGGTCAAAGAAGAAAAAAAATATTTTAGTTACTTTTTAGTAAATAATTGCAATTATTATAAATAAATGATAAAAAAAATTATACCTTGCCGAAACAAAATCAAGCTCGTATCCGTTGAAAAAAAAAATTAGAAGAGACCCGGGACACAATCAGAACATACGCCATTTAAGGATTCAACACCAATTGAGGCAACACAAATTCGTGAATTTTCTATGCCAGTTGGGGTAATGCAATGCAGATTTGAAATTTTTAATTTACTTTATTCTATATTATTTTAATTCGAAAGTACTTCAAAATAAAACTAAAAAATCGATTAATTAACAATGTTTAATTTTAAATGCATCAAATATTAGGAATATAAAAAGAATCGGTTAAAATAATCGACTGAACACATATTAAGCCTAACCTCATTAGCGTGGAAGAAAAAAAACCTAATTCTTGATTTATTTGGCGATGGGGAAGTTAGTTTTTAATTAATTTATAAAAATTAATGAATTCATATTTGGAAAAACTGTGTTAACAACAAATGTCATCCAATACAAGTTTAAAAAATTTACTTGAACTCGAATGGCTGAAAAAAAAGTATTTTATTAACTAATATATATATATATATATATATATATATAATTTGTAAATGTTAGAGGAAAAAAAACATTAAACGAACTTCATTTGATTTATACTGTCGTATTTAATATTCACATATAAACAGCACGTCAGAAAACAAAAATTAAAATTGACTGATCAATGAAAATTTGTATTTTACTAATCTGTACCTTGGAGCGTGAAAATGTATACGTCGGAAAGATTTTTGAGAAGTTTCCGTTAATTAAAAATTAAAATAATTTTAGCATTTTTACGCAATAAAATCTGAAAATATTGCAGGAAATTTTTTTTTAATCTTAAATTATTTTAAAGTTAAAAAAATTATTATTTTTAATTATATCAGTTTTTTAATAATAAAATAAATAATTATGTTTTATGTAAATCAAGTAAATAAATGCTGGGTAATTGTGAATTTAAAATTTTTACATTTATCTTCTGTCCCATGAATAATATTGAACAAAATGTTCTTGAGAATCTAATATCCTAAATGCAAAGGATTTGCTCTCCAATAGAGTACATCAATCTCTAATGCTGACCGATTTATGAAAATTTCAATGTCACTTTTCTATATAAATGGACGACATTAGATCACTTCATCGACCGTCTCGAAGAAACCAATCATCTTCAAAGATTTCTCAAGAGTGATTGGCCTAGATTATGAAAATGTTGACCCTTCCGATACTGTAATATCCAAAACTTAATAAATTGGTCTGATTAGATAACAAAAGATATAAAAATTTATTTATTGAAAATGTATTTATTAATTCGCAGAATATGATTCTTTCAAACAAAAGGACTATCTAAAATTTAAACTTCATAATTATTTAAAATATTATAAACCGAAAATTTAAAATGTTATTTTTAACAGCATTTATACCCTTTTACAAATAAAGCTAGAAATTGAATTTATGAAGAATCCGTGAAATTTTTGCTGAATAATTCTTTGAAATGTTTTAAATTGGGAAAATTATTCTGCGTTGCACATAAGATTTCAAAGACGAACGACTATGCTTTCACTTCTCATACTTTTTATTTAAAGACAAGCCTGGATTCGGTAAAAAATATGCCTTTATATTAATTGCAATTTCCTAATTTCCACTTTAATTTAAAATTAAAATTTAGTGGCATGGATTGATTGAGAGAGCTTAGTACAATGAACAGAACATCTTAAGGCCTACATAATATTATAAGTAAAATATACGACTATCAAAATTGGAAGTTTAAAAATATTTTTCTGGAAAATCTGTTATGAGACCAAGTTACATAAAATATTAATTGACCAATTTAGCTAGCGTTAATACTGGCAAACCGTTTGATCACCAAAGGTGGCTACTAATAATACGCACTAGATACAAACACAATACAATAAGCACTAGATATCAAATAATATTCGCAACTATATTAATCATGTGTTTGTGATGCCACAAAAATTCTCTCCAAAGGTAGTTGCTTTAAAATTATTCGAAAGTAATATTTTTTCAAAAGCTACCATTCATATTTAAGTATTCATATATAGACAAATTAAACAAAAAAAAAATCGTTTGCAATGAAAAAGAAAATTTAAATTGTTTTCGAAACGATTAAATTATTAATAATAATAATAGCAAATCCTTCTAAATGGTATAACATAAAATAACTAAATAAACAAACGCTGACATTTATTTTAAATCTTCTTCAATCCATTTCAGAAATGGCGTATTAATACATTAAGTTGCTTTAAGGATTATATAATCGTTATAATAATAAGAATAATATAATTTCTGAGAATCTGGAAAATTACGGCCTCTTGTTGCGATAGAAACATAAGGAAGAAAAATCATATTACAATGCATTCTTATCTTAAAGATCACGGGGTGAATGGACTCTTGAATCTAATAAAATTGCTACTAACTAACCATAGGAGGGCTTTTATAAGAAACTAGGGCATTAATTGAATTCCTCTGTTCTCTCAGCGACAGAAAAGAAAAGGAACTTGATTTTTTTTGTTCTAAAATAAACTTCTGCCTTTGATATCCTTTCCCCCGAAATGGAATACAAGCTAAACTTCAAAAATAAGAATTATACTGATGTTTTGCACTGGTCATATGTTGTTTTCAAATAAGATTTTTTTGTCAAGAATAAAATAATTAATTAGAAAACACGAATTAATTTCTTAATAAAAATGCCATTATCGTGATTAAAACATAAGTATTTTAGTGTTGTAACAATTAATATATTGTTATTGAAACTCCGGGGATCTTTTCGATTTGTTGGATGATGAGGAAACAGTCTTTTAGTAACGGACGATGACTTTTATTAACATGAAGAAAAGAATATGCAGACAACAAATATACAGCCGAGATGAATGCAGGTAACACAAAGCAGCACTACAACAAATAGTAGCCCACAATTAGCTGCTTTGTGTGCTGTGGTTAATAATTACCACAGCACACAAAGCTACCAGACAGAATTTATCAGATGGAAGGAATTTATATAACTTTACTCTATGACCTCTCCAAACGTTTGAAATTCACCATCGTCTTTTTGCTTTAGTTGAATCCAACTGCCGATTCCAACTGCTCCTTACACGACTCGATGCTGCTTCTACAGTAAGCACCAGAACTCGGCACACAGCTCAATTTTTAACCGCTTGGGCTCTGAACAAGGTTTGCGTTTCGTGAACTGATAAAAATTTTTGCTTTGAGATCTCTGGTCTTATATAGTTCCCTGAGGTAGGCAGAGAAAGTTCTGGAACAATCAGGCATATCTAGATTCCTATTAGTTTAATCGCTAAAATTCTGGAATTCTTTTTGAATATTGAACAAATGACATTCAGTATCATTTCTTTTCGCCACAGAATATCCCCGAAATTGGAATTTCTAGTATTCCTTGTCAGTTAAATGCATATATTTGGATAGATAAGGAAAAAAAACCATGGTTTAATCTACATACAGTAAACAAAATAACAACATAACTATACATAATATAATAAAGAAAAAAAAACTAGTGTTTAATGGGGAATAAGAGTTCAACAATTTTGATAAAATTAATTTTGCTACAAGAAAGACTTGATAGAGGAAGAAGACAAATTATTCTATGCTTGGGTCTGAGGAAATCAGATCTTCGTTATCTTGAAGAAACCGCAGATTTCTAGTTTCGATTTTGGGCATAGTTTCTCATAACGTTAATCTAATAAATTCATTCGAGGTCTTGGTTGGGTTTGTTGAAATGAAAAGTTGTGGTGAGAGGGAAACTAGTGGTAAAAGTAAGGGGATCGTTCACTTCCACGTAACCACATTGATTCGAATCTTTGTTGTGGAATCACTTGAAATAAGAAGGGAAAAAGCTATGACCGGTTGTAAAGATTATATTTTGCCAGTTCCAGGATGCTGGGTAAAGGGAGATTTTTTAGGATAGTTTGATAAATATTTTTACCATTTGAATCATTGTCCCATTCTTCTGTACTGAATCGCTGTAACTTCAATTTAAATAATAACATTAAGCATCTAGATTATTGATTCTCAACAATCGGAATTTCTAGATAAATATGTACACAGAATGGCAACACTCTATTCTTTTTCTCTTATTATTTCCCGGAATTTAATTTATATTTAATGCGTTTGTATGAAATTACTTACACAGTTTACATCAGATTTTTCTCTTTTTATCAAGGGCATTTATTTAACTAAATATAGTTGCATTACTTACAAAATTAATAAGGAAAAATTAACTTGAATTCTGATGGTAATCCTCAGAATACATCATTTATTTAAATAATAAATAGTGAATAAATTATCGAAGCATCAATTTGCAATCTTCCATACGGTTATTTCGATCTTTTTACGTACCAGCATTATAAAAAAAATTCACATACATAGTTTAATATAAACATATTGAAGTAGTAACAAAGTGCATTCGTCAATCTTTTACAGCGAAGATAACGCGTGTTTAAAGTCAAAAATCTTCTAAATTTTTTTAAATCAATAATTGAAATTTTTTAATTTGAGCTCTTTATCAAAATTTAATACTGTGAATGAAATTGTTGATTTTTTTAAACTTTTGGATTAAGTTTGATCCCTATTAATGAAAACACTGTATAAATCAAACACACTGGAGATTTTTCTGAAGCTAAGAAATACGTACCTAATCAGAAGTACTTTTTGTCCAAAAATATATTTTTAATGTCTTTTAGAAAGTTATTAAAAATGATTTAGATATACATATTAAATGAGTTTTTTAATAAATCACATTTTTATATTAGGTTTTAAATATAAAATAGTTTTTTAGCCCCCTGCAAATTACTAAAGTCATTTAGATCATCTTGGAATTTAGTTTTGAATTTTATTGTCCTGAAAATTTGTTTGCGGTTAGAAAAAATGGAGTTATAAATATGTAAGGGTATACGAGAGAATATTTACAAAAATATGTTTTTTTATATGCAACAAATTTTTTATAAACAAAAATATGGATTTTTTTTTATCGAAATAATTATTTTATGCTTTGCAATCGATTTTAAACAAACTTCCCAATGAGCTAATGTTTTATCAAGGCGCCACCTGTTGGTACTGAAGATTTTTAATCGATACTAAAATTTGAACCAAATAAATAAGCAGACGGGAAAAAAGCGAATTAATGTTAGTCAGTTATCTCGTTCTGGGCTCTGTCTAAAGTTTTAATTAACGAGCTCATTGGGAAATTAATCTAAAATCTATTGTAAAATTTATAATGATCAACAACAGAGAAAAAATTTTAAAAAAATAGAGTAAAGATTAATAAAACTTTAATTTAAAAAGGAGATAGAAATTGCCTCATCATTAAAATGATGTACGCCCTTTTCAAAACTGCTGAGTCAGAAGAAACGCCACTTTTCTTAAAATTGTCTATGAGCCATTTTAACTTGCTTATTAACCAGTTTCGGGTAAAATATTTACCGATATCACTTATTTTTCTAGTTTTCGATTTATGCTTCATTGAATGATGTTTTCACGCTTAAATAATTTCAATTAGATGTGAGATTATTAACTAATAATGCCAAATCTTGGTTTAAAACTATTTTGAGAGGCAAAAATTGTTTTTCTAATATCACTAGTACAGAATAATAGATATGTAGCTTAAAAAGATAAACGTAACTCTAAAAAAGAAAATTCACATTTTTTTACCATTTGAGAACATAAAGTTGTTTTGGTTAGGAGATTTTAATGCCTCCGAAATTTACGGGCAAAAAATATTTTTACCTGCTTTTGCTAGTATTGCATTATTATTATGTATGCTTCTTTGACAGAAGATGCTTTTTTAAAAGGTTGACGAAGAATAGGATATCATAGCTGTTATTTCATCTCAAAATCGGCCATGCTCCAAAACTTTGTTTGTCAACTAGAAAAAATTAAAATTAAAAGCTTAAAAAAATTACAAATATATATGATATTATATAGGGATAGAGAACTCTCGTGATTGTTTCATCGGTTTAAATTGGTTAATGACTTAAATTAATGAAGATAAATAATGACTCAAAAATAATAAGGTTCTCACACGATAACTTGGAAGTTTACAATCGAAGATTTCATCATATTTTATTTATTATTATTATTTTTTTTTTTGCAGTTTTGATATATAGATACGTTTCTGTTTTCAGTGATAACTTTATTTTGTCCATATGCCAATTGAAGCCAAGTTGTAGCAAACTATGGGCATGTAAATGATGCTTTACTGATAAGCGTTTAAAAATTTAAGTGCAATTTCTGAACGTTTTTTTTTCATATTTCTATTGTAGGAGTATCGTCATATCCCAAAAAATAATCAAAACACCTTAATGAAATTTATAATTAGTGCTCGTTATGTTATGTGAAATGTAATGAACTACGGATTTCATGTTGAAATACTCTAGAGATGGAATTATGATTGTTTAATGCAAATATTGTTGAAAATATTCCAAAATTTCATGGATAATTTCATATATTACATAATTTTTATTTTATCTTTGAATACAACTCTTAGATAATAGTTGCACTCTGAGATACGTTACACATGTAAAGTTACAAAGAAAAAGTAAAAATTACAACAATTTTTTTAAGAACAATCCTAGTTTTTGTAAATAAATGCTAAAATTTACATCAAAATATGCCTTTTCTTTAAAAGCTACATATATGTTAAGTAATTTCGGTACTTGCGTATTAGACCGTCTTAATCTCCAAATTAAAAGGCATCGCCAATGAGTTGCAAAACTGCCAATAATGGCAAAAAACCCCGCCACTATTTAAAAAATTGTTCAAACCTTGTCGTCCGCCATTTTGTTGGTTTCGTTGGTATCGACGGTTTATCGCCAAATTTGAATCAGTCACCGATAAGTTACAAAATCGTTGGCATCGACGGTCTAATACGTAAGTACCATAATTGCATCTCTATTCATCAATTTATCCTTATATTAATAAAAAGAATCGTGTAAAAATTAAGACATCTATTTTGAAAAATTCCTTCCGAACTTGAAAATCTTAAGAATATCTTTATAACAGGTATAAACCTTCCCAGGTAACTTAAATTTGCATTTCCAAACATGACAACCTGGGCGATAATTTTCTTTAAAAAAAAACTTGGCCATGAACACATTCAAAATATTCCCAAGTGTTTTTAAAGGATTTTCGATACTGGAATATTGTCGCTCGCATCATCCGCTGACTCTCGTTTTACAGCTCATAAAAGTGTACTTTAGATATTATCTCTCAAACTTACCGAAAATATTTACGCGGCTCACATTGCGATAAGTAGGGAGCGCCATTATTTGCAAAGCGCACTTAAACAGTCATTAAAGATTATTCATCCCAATGAAAAATGTTGTGTCGTTAAAATAGTTTAAAGATGAGAACAGTCGTTAAAAATTCTAGCGAAATTTTATATCCCCCCAACTTTGAATAGGAACATCAAGAAGCAAAATTAGAATATAATCGCTTTTTCTCTTTATAGCTTTTTGGTTCTACATCCATTTAATAAAGATTGAACTCGAAGATTAAATCTTTATTCAAAGATGGATTATGATAAAAAGAAGGAAAAAAAAACCCTCTTTATTTAAAATAGTTTCATTTTTTTTCTCAAATCGTTTATTTTCTCTCCTTTATAAATTTATATTTATTTTTAATTTGTTAAAGAATCTATATCAAGTTATTTAAAAATAAAGATTAAAATGAAATATGCATATCAGATTTCAATGTATCATATCAGAACATTTCTTGAACAGCCAAGCACCACTAGTTAAATTATATTTTTATTCATTTTAATCGTTTCAGTGAATGAGTCACTTTAATATTGCAAACGATCCAAAAAACTTCGTCTCGCATTAATTGTTTAAAAAAATATCACGTTTGCTATTTATTTCCTTTCACATAACCACGTGCTCAAAATGACATTTTTTAAGATTTTAATTGCGGTAGTCATTAGCTTGTTTTTTTTAATCGGAGCTTTTGTAAATGCGATGGTAACATGCAATCAAAAGTTGATTTTTTAGATGCTTGTGCAGATAATAAAATTTTTATTTTTCGCGTACGGATTAAAATTTTTATTTTTTGCCTATGGATTTTTTGTTGACACCAAAAGCCTCATCCCCAAAACATCATTTGCTGACATGATAAAAATGTTTTAAAAGAGAGGTATACGTTACACTTTCACTTTCTGTACTGTAGAGAAAGTACAGTTATTGTCAAAGAAGTAGAACTCAAGATTTTGACGAATCTCCATTAAGACCTACTTGAGATCGGAAAACACATTTCTGGAAAATGTTGTGGAGAATGTGTAGATTAGGACCGAACTCGAAATATTACGGTTTGTAGCAGTGTAATATAATCACTATACAAAAGTAACTTCTCGGGTCCGGAGGATGTTATCTGGTTTATGAAACTTTCACCACATACTCTTTCACCAGTGAGTCGGTGGAGAGACAAACGATTCATTTTGCGAAAAACGTATGGCGAGGGTGTATGAGTTGTTGTTGAATGTCTCTCTATCTTCTCCTCTATCACCAAGATCTTGAAAAAAGACAGACTCTACATTAATTAAGGAATGAGAACATTATAAGGAACAAGAACATAAAAGATCCACGGGCACTTGTTGACACCTTCAAAGTCGCATTCGACAATGTTTTCTGGACAAAATTTCTTCTAAGCGTAAATAAGAATCCTCTTTAAATAAGTATTCAACAATGATGCCTGAGATAAGCACGTGACATCACAATGTCTTCACATTTCTCGTTCCGCAAAATATCATTCATTAAGAGAGTCCTTGTTTCCACATTTTGTCTTACTCATAAAGGGGATATCTCGATATGAAAAGCAGTCGTTGAAAGAAGTATCACTGTAAATATTGTTACTTTTTTTAGCGTAGCGGGTTTGGATTGAATGGACTTTACTTGAGGACAGCACAAACAGATTAATTTACCGCTTTTTACAAGTATTTACAGGATGATTTGATAAAGTAAAACTTCAGATAAAAACAATCCAGCAGTCAACAGTCACTAGCAGCGTAAATACAAGCCTTACGCACAATAAACACAGGTAGAAAAACAGATATCGTATAGCACAGCAACAGTGAATAGCAGCGAGCTCAATAATACAACGTTAACAGAAAATGTAAACACAGCTCACTAATAACAATCAAAATAAGTAATTCGCTAGTCCAGCGAGATGCTTCTCTTCCGAGAGGAAAAAAGCTAACTAACTCTCGGAATTACGTCCTTATATAGCCGACCGACCGAGCGCCTAAAAGCACGCGAAGCAATGCTGCTCTTCACGTATGATCCAGCGGCTACCAGACTATTCCTTTCGCCAAACCAACCTGGCTGGCGCGAAGCTCCTCGTCAAACGTCGCCAACTTCGGCGTGCTTCCACGGCACTCGCCCGCTTTTAACAATATTTTATGACATCTTCAAGCTTAATATGCACTTGTTTCTGTAATCTCACTTTCTTAAAACAATAGCAATGTCTGGAAGCAAAGAATCCCTCAAGTTTCAATTCCGTTAAGTCCGTTAAGTAAGTTATTCGTATTTTTATTTTTTTTTTATTTTTCACAAAAGCATAAATACTTGCTTAAAACGAAATTATTTATTTTTATTAAAGAAAAACTGAAATGAAAAACTGAATAAGGCTTTATTTTCCTGAAAAACGCCGACGAAACTGAATTAAATACAAAGATTAATGACAGATGCAACACTGACAATACTTCTTATTTTTGTTATTGCATTAGATAGTTGTACCTCTGAAATTTTTTTCTTAAAAAAAACAGCTATACCCAAATTAATCGGATTTGATTTATTGGATAAATTTCTGCACTTTTTCCCGAAAAACCATAGGCATTATTTAGATGTAAATCTTAAGATTTAGAACCATGTTTCGAATACCAGAACGGCATTTATACCAATCCTCCTTCTCCATTCACATTGAATCAACACAGAACATTTTTCTTTAACAAATTTGAAATACAAGATATCTATGTATATGGTAGATATTTTCAGGAATTTGTAATTAAACCTCTAAACCGAATTTTTTCCAGCTCTTCAAGTGACCTTCCATCATTTAATGGAGTTTGTGTCTTATTGTGTTGTTGTGACTAATGGCACTTGCCTCGGACAAGCCCCCGCTGATACTCTCAGCAGAGGATTTAAGCCTAAGAAATGTGTATCTTTGCTTTTTACAAGTAGCGCCATCTAGGGCCAAGAGTACGACTTAGCTACACACACGTCACAATCCCTTTTAGGGGGCGGACTTCTTTCATGCAAATTCTTTCATTCATCTCAGAACGTAATTTAGACCTGGAACAGAGAACGATAACCTCAGACCCAGTACTCCCAGTGGTATTACTATCGACATGGACGACTTAGCGACCACGAACAGATTTAACGAGCGCCAGTTGCCACACACTCGGGAAATCTTTTGACCGGTAAGCTTCGAATCCGTAACCTAAGGAGTACGAGTCCAACGCTCTACCAGCCAGGCCATCCCGGCCCTGTTTTTGTCTTAAAAAGAATTGATTAAGTAAACATTATGGAACTTGATGAATGAATCGTTTCAGTCTAATGTTCACTTTATTGAAATATCAAGCACTTTGACACCTGTATATTTTCTTAATTAGCTTGCCAAATGATATTAGGTGTTATATCTCAATGGAAAGAGGGTAACACAGAAAGGTAACATAAAAGGGACTTTCTTTGAATAATAAAGCCAAAAGACTGTATAAAAATTGTATTTTTTAGCAGTGCATTTATTAGCTCAAATAAGCAAATGGCCTTCTTTGCGTCATGTTAAAACTTTTTATAATTGAAAGTAAGCCGGCGTCCTGGCATAGGGATAGCGCGTCTTCCGCATGATCTGAGCGTCCTGGTTCATACATGGTTGTTCTTCTCTCTGTGTGTTGTGACTAATGGCACTTGCCTCGGACAAGCCCCCGCTGATACTATCAGCAGAGGATTTAAGCCTAAGAAATGTGTATCTTTGCTTTTTACAAGTAGCGCCATCTAGGGACAAGAGTAAGGCTTAGCTACTCACACGTCACAGGCCTTTTTAGAGGGCGGACTTCATTCATTCCTCTCAGATCGTAATTTAGACCTGGAACAGAGAACGATCACCTCTGACACAGTTACCCCCAGTGGTATTACTCTCGACATGGAAGAATTTGCGACCAAGAATAGATTCAACGAGCACCAGTCGCCACACACTCGGGGAATCTTTTGTCCGGTAAGCTTCGAGCCGGTAGCCTAAGGAGTGCGAGTCCAACCCTCTACCAAACAGGACATCCCGATCAGTTCTTCTGTATTCTATCTGCAAGATGTGTGAATGTGTGCCCCTGTAAAGAATGGGCTGTGCAAGCGAATGTGATGAGTGAGTAGCAAAAGTACTCTTGGCCCTAGTACAAAACAAGAGACGCTGATTAGGCTTAAATCGCTGACTACCTCAGCGAGCTTGTCCATGGCAAGTGCCATAAGAAGCAACAGCAATAACATAATTGAAAGTATATGTTATGAAAGTATATAATATGAAAGTATAAATGAGGTTGAAAATTTATCTTTTTCATCTCAGAGAATTTTAAAATCTATTTATTGCATCCCAATCAGAGAATACATTTTGTTTAAATGACGAGATGGTAAGAGCTTCGGTTTCTAATTCAGTCATATTGTATCTAAGGTCGATCATATATTTGCTTGCTGAGGATTATATATTAATTAAATTTAAGGCGTGAAAGATTAAAGATTGGTGCCAATTTAGATATCCTCTTCTTTGCCTGACTAGGGTTCAAAATTATCAGATTCAATCCAAAAGTCATGTTTACATTGCTCAAAAGGAAAATTGGTTTAGTTTAGCTAATAAACAAAAAAAAAAGCAAAATATAATTTGAAGTTTTTTTTTTTTTGCACAAATTCTATAAAAAGTATTAAATTGCGGAAGCATATACTTATGTTTTAAAAATTATATATATAAACTATCTCATGACAAACAACTTTTATTTCCTATATTATCATGTTCAGTCACTTCTTCCTTCCTTTTTCGATTCACTGCCTTCCCCTGCTATCCATCAAACATCCCCATTAATAAATAAAGCAACTTGTTCCTAACATAACTCGGTATGATACAAACCCGATCATTTTTTGATGCACCTAGCCAGACCTGATATTTCTCAGTGATAGATTTGCTCGCCAACCCAAAAGGGCCAAGAAAACAAAATGAACCAGAACGAGAACAATCAATGACGCCAAATCGTAAAACAACTTGCATTAGCAAAATGAGACAACAATCAGTAAATGGCAACTGTGTTGCTGTTGCTCCAGAACGTATTCCGAATCCCGATTTAATCACGGAGAAAGGTAAAGAATTGGGAAATCTCGCCAATCGTAAGAGGGGAAAGTGGCGTATTTTTATAACCGCCACTGGGGCAGTAGCGTCGGCTGATGGAACACCTGGAATGGAATTTGTTAGGCGAATGGAATGCCGTCAGCCACATCACAGACGACTCGTTGAGTTTTTCTGTTACATCGATCTGGCAGCGAATCTATTGCGGTGACGTCACTGAAGCTATGTGTTTGAAAGGGTTGCCATATTTTGGGATTAAGCTTATTTTTTGGCTAATCCGAGAGAATTATAAGTGAAATGTGATAGTTAATCGTTAATATGTTCTTGTAAAACCTTGACCTAATTTTGATTATTTCTCAAATAATACAAAAAAAGTAATGATTTACATGCAATAATTCGAAATAAATATAAATTAATAATATTATCATTCTCTGAAAAGGCAAAAATTTCATTAAAATCTTTTTTTTTTTGTAAAATAATTTGATAAATAATTATAAAAATACTAATGTATTCTATTTTTTAAACGCTTTTATGAAAAATTTAGCAAAAGGTAATTTTTCTGTTGTTTAATATAAGTGATAATCTGTGAAATGGAGCTGGATAAGTGATGATACTTATTCAGTGAATTGTTTAAATAATAAATTAATAAATTCTACTTTTAACTGCGAATAAATTTTATAAATTGGTGATACAGATGAGAGTAATAATTTTTAACATGTGATAACTTACAGTGCTGTTGTCATGGTAACGAAATAAAATAAAAAACAACAACTTCAAAACAGACAGAAAATGTAATAATTAGACTTTTTATCTTTAACAATTATTAAACTTTTCGCAGTACAAAAAAAAAGTACTTTAATGAATTATTGCCAGATAATCTAATTTGGTATAATACAAAGAAATAACAAAAATAAAATTCTGGAAATATTTTGATTACTCAAATGATGATATTATTCTTTCTTACTCTTCTCGGAATAAAAATAGTCGACCGCTTCAAAACGGCACAAATGCTCAAATTTCTGTTTACAGAGGCTCATACATAAGCATTTAATGCTTCGCTGGCTTTATAGTGAGGAAAATCGAATTCACGTCTTTTTCTCGACTGATTGAAATCAGAAATTGGAATAGAACTATAACTGTTCAGTAAATATCATAATATAAATCTGTTAATAAACATTTTGCAGACCATTTCTTCCATACTTTTTATAACTGGTACTATTTTTATTTTAATTAAAATATTGTTAAAAATTAAAAGCAAACGACTTTTTTTTGATAAACATATTTTATTAGTTTTATTTCGTTTATTTTTTGTATAATAGCTGATGATCAATTATAAACGTTTTGGGATATGACAATGTTTGTAATATATGCGGTTATGCGAAAAGAATAAAGAATCCCAATGGAATTCTAAAATGCTTGGTGTATTATTTTAGTTTTAAGAATTTAAGGTTTTCTGAAAGCTATAGAGGTAAGCTTAAGAAACCGAGTGGCTTTCTAGAAAGCATGTAAAAATAATTTTAATAACATGATCACACCGAATTTTGTGTATCCAAATCTATGCTTTTCGTGCTACTGTGTTAGCATGCACAAGAATATACACACCGATAAACAGTTACCCTTATGATGGATTTGATTCAGATATATACTTTAAATGATAAAGCTATGCACTAAATTTATTCAAATTTGCTCTTTACGTTTTGTAGTACTCCTGGAGAGAGAGACAAATTCCGGATAAATATATTTCATTAAAAATTGATAAAAATCTGCAAATTTTATGTAAAGAACATATGACAAATTTCATCACTAAAGCCCAAACATTTTTTTTGAATTATCATTTTAACATATGGACAGAAGGACAGACGTATTTCTAAGACTGCTGAACTCGGATAACTTTTGAAGTGGATTAATTCGTCTAAGTCTAATTCGAGTTCTAAGTCTCGAATTAGAGCTTAATATCTTATAATATTCTCTCATCATAGATTTTAGATGAAAAAAATTCTTGTCCTTTTTTTAATTTAGTCATTTTATGTAAGAAATGCATGTGAAAAGATAATAGAATTTAGTTAAAAATTCTCAATTTTAACTTGAACCGGATATTGTTTTGAAAACAAACATAATAACCGAACAAAGAGAAAGCATTTAATGTTTAGATTGATGAACTTTTATCTGAAATACATGGAATATATTTTGACTTTTTTGCAGTGAAATGGCAATGATTTATTGCTATTGGGTAAGGAACTATTTACCATAAATCTAATCTTGATAGTGGCTATCAAACAACTAGATTTAACAAATCATGAAAGTTAAACGATGCGCCGTGGAATGATGACATATTAATTAATTATTTCTTGGTAAATCTTAAAGGTCCTCAATGGTATTTCTCGGTGATAATATGAATGGGCACAATCAAATGGAATGCTGGCACTAGAGGCAATCAAACTGAGGCCCGACAAGATCTGAAATCCTGGAATTATTCTGTCCTCCCATTTAATTTAATTTACCGGGAATTTTAATAAACTGGGAATTAATTTTCCTGGAATTTAATGGATTGGAATTTATATTAATTTAATTAATCGTTTAATAGAGCGGCATATTTAGATGAGGTAAAAATATTTAGGGTCTATCACAAACACTCCAGGTAATTTATGATTCCTCCAGAATGTGCATAGTTCCAATCGGATCGCCGCCAAATTTTTTCAAATTTCATTGGCGATTGTTCGTTTGCGCCCGACAAACGGAAAATTACCCTTATGGTTTTAATAACATATCATTCCCCCCCCCCACGCTAATGATGTTAGATGTAACGGTTATTTCAAACGATTCCGTTTATTTTTGTAGTGTATGATAAATTTAAAATTAAACATTGTTAATTAATAGATCTTTTGATTCCTTCAAAAGTGCTTTTGAATGAAAATAAAACAGTTGAATTGAAACTAAAATTTTCTAATCTGCATTGCGTTACCCCAACTGGTGCTTAAAATTCACGTCTTTGCGTTGCTCCAATTGACGTTGAAAATTTGTGCATGCATACGGTTTCGATAACATTTTAGACTGTCAGTACTCACATATACACGTCAAAATTTCCACGTGTACGAAGTCGCCGGTAAGAGCTAGTTTACCATAAAATCTGCAATGGTGTAGCGATAGGAGATAAAACAGGTAATGAGTTTTATGATTTTTTTTGGAAAGAGGGTTTTAGAAACATAACATCAGTAGTCATTGAGTTATTGTCCCTTTTTTATTTTCTCATGTCTGAAGTGTAGAAAAAATATTGTAATATTTTCAAAAAATTGAATTAGAGATTTTGACGAATCTCTACGTTTCAGACTTTCATAACTTTGAAAAACATATTTTTAGAGTTTTGTCTGTCTGCCTGTCTAATGCCGTGTTAAAAACCACACATGATTCTTCAGACGGAGCACGCTTTTTTTCCTCTTTTGTGTTATCCTGGGTTTTTTTTTAAAGTCTATCTAGCTTACTGACAAATTGTGGGTGGATAGAAAAACGTCAAGACACCCTAGAAAACCATAAAAGAGGGTCAAGAGAGGAACATGCGCCTCGTCGACAGGCAGATAGGTCGTAGGAACGTGACTTAAAAGTTAGACCGACGAAATTTGGTATACCTCCTTTATTCCAAATTCCTAGATTTTTTTTATTAAATTTGAAAAAAAAAATTTATTTTTTTCAGTTGTTTGAGTAGAGGTAAATAAGACGACAAAGAGCGTAAAAAACTCGAAAACGTTTGGTTTATAGCAGAACTGGCCTTCTTTATAAAGGGGCCAGGATATAAAACACACACACGCACACGCACACGCACACGCACACACACACACACACACACACACACACACACACACACACACACACACACACACACACACACACACACACATTTGGGGCCCTTAAAAATCAGAAATTTAAATTACATTCTAATTGTTCTAATAATCAAGCAGAGGCTTATGCTATCCTACAGGCTCTAAATTGGGTCTCTTCTTCTGACAATTTTTTTCATGGGAACTTTAATATCTATACTGATAGTCAAATACTTATATTTAACCTTCAGAATAAAAAATGCCATTCGGAAATAATAGAAAAAATTCGTCATGTACTTTTAAGTTTATATGAGAAAAATTATAATATTGGCCTTCAGTGGATCAAGGGTCACGCAGGAAATCGTGGGAATGAAAGAGCAGACGAGCTTGCCAAGTCAGCGGCTCAATCAGACCTTCAAATCTGTTATAAAAAGGTGCCAAAGAGTTTTGTTTCAAGACAGATACAGGAAAAAATTGTCGACTTGGGGCCGAAAGACTGGCTTTCTACTCAAAAAGGGAAAATAACTAAGAGATTTTTTCCATCTGTTCAAGAAAGACTAAAGCAAAACCTTAATCTCTCATTTATACTCACCCAAATTCTATCTGGACATTGCAGAACTAAAGAATATTTATTCAGATTCAATCATGCGAACTCCCCTCTGTGCTCTTGCGACCTGAGAGAACTTCAAACTGTTGATCACGTTTTATTCTTCTGCCCTCAGCTTGACTCTCTTCGATATGAACTTTACAAACTAGTTATAATAAGTGGACTAACGTGGCCTCCAAATCTGAAAGATTTACTTACACCTGAGTACTTTGTGCAGTTCCTTGAATTTATTCACAGTATTCCTTTTCTAAATTTTTGAACTTGTTATATGTTTTCATCTTTGTCTGTCACTTATTAGGAGACTTTTATTATTTTTTTTTCTCTATGCATCTTTAGCTGAATGTAACTGATTGTGTATGCATGTAGTATGACTTGAGTCATGGAGCATGCTGTAAATAAAATTTTATATTAAAAAAACATTTGGGGCCCTAAAATTTTGGATAAATTTGAACCCTTTGAGTCCAAAGTTTGATATAGGTGTAAAATTCTGACAATAAAGCCACTCTCTAAATTTCATCCACTCTGCGTCTTTGAGCTATCGTATTGGTATGATACAGACTGAGGAACAACATATCATCTTCATCTGTCTAAATTAATGTAAAATTTGACAGCTGTTTACACTTTTGTTGAGTAAAAGTCGTATTATATTTTATCCGTGTACCCTGCTTCATTTTTAAGTTGTGCTTGCAGTAAAAACCGACGAACATAAAACAAAAATACTCGTTTATATTCGTTTACTGGATTAAAGATCTTGTTTTCTTGTAAATTTATTTTGTAATGAACTTTCCTCTCTGTATAATTTTTTTAAAAAATATCTTCAATGACACTGTTCTAAAATATTCGGCACTTACATAACAATTAATCGGTTCATTTAATCTAGTTTTGACTGCGTATTCGAGGCGTCGCCTAGTATCAAATAGGAGAAAATAAATCTTGCCTATATTCCACACCATTTAATAAATTCTAAATCGAAGACAAAAGATTCAAAAACAAACACGAAAAATTCTACTTTTTAATGCACTAACAAAAGTATTTTTAAATCTGTTTTTAATATATTTGTTTTGAACTTATGGTGGTTTAAAGCACAGAGATTCATGAAAATCCTTTAATTAAATATTTTCCTTTGCATGTTCCTAACACGAATCAACGGTAGGGATTTTTTCGGAATTTTCTGTCATACTTTCTGATATAGATATTATCTCCTAGCCCCCATCTCCCTAGGATAAAATTTAAAAAACTTGCAAAAAGCCGATCTCCAAGGAACTTCAAATTTTTATATTTAGAGTCAAGCACCTGATAATCTTATGCTTCACAGTTTAGTGAATCCTGGATTTCTTCTTTTCCGCCAGCTGAAACTAAAATTTGATAAAGAATTTCATTTTTAGTAACAATCATATAATGAATTTTATTTAAATCTTTGTATTTTTGAGTTATTACATTTTAAATGGTCGCAAATGTACAAACTGATAAGAAATTAGCCTTTTATGACTTTCAAATTTGATAAAGAATTCCATTTTTGAAGCTTAAATTGTGTATTCAATTTTATCTATCTATTTCTTAACGTTTTGAAATTTATTTCATTACTCGTATTCCGACAGACAGATGGAGAAATTTACAATGCAAAGATTATATGCAGATTTCATTCGTCTGTCGCAAATGTTTTTGAATTAACCGGTTAAAGTGTGGAAAAATAGATATAATTTTTAAAAAATTCCTTTTGGAAAGCTGGAAGGCAAAAGTAGATTTCTTTTCATTTAAGTTAATACTTCATGAATAAAATTTCACTCAAAATAAGGTCTTAAAATCACTTTGTAAAATCACTCCCTAACTTCTAAGATATTGCAATTGTCGAAAAACTTAATACGCAAAAGTTGTTCGTCTTAATGAGGCAATAGTTTTACTAACTGGATTTATTTTTCGACTTTCTATATTAAGGAAGTTATGACGAAATGAAAACTTCAATCCTCATCATTTTCAGCTCCCCTCACAGCTAGAGGACTCATTTCCGAACTTAACCGAGGCTTCTACATTTCTAACAACTTATTCCAAGCTTGTTAAAACTCAAACAAAAATTACCACAACTCAACGCAATACACAACACGCAACGTAACACACAACAACGCAACAAAACACTACACAGCACAGCACAATGCAACACACAATGCAGTACATCACAATGCAACACACAATGCAGTATATCACAATGCAACACACAAAGCAGTACATCACAATGCAGTACATCACAATGCAACACACAATACAGTACATCACAATGCAACACACAACACAGCACAGTACTACAATACAATGCAACACACATTACAGTACAGCACAATACAACACACACATCACAGCATAACACAATGCACACAACACAACACAGCACACCACAGCACAATGCAACACACAACACAGCACAGCACAATGCAACACACAACACAGCACAGCACAATGCAACA
>JAOUZG010046221.1:0-12651 GCA_026289955.1 Argiope argentata | reverse complement strand
CAGCACAGCACAATGCAACACACAACACAGCACAGCACAATGCAACAAACACAACACAGCACAGCACAATGCAACAAACACAACACAGCACAGCACAATGCAACAAACACAACACAACACAACACAGCACAGCACAATGCAATACACAACATAGCACAGCATAACGCAAGACACAATACAGCACAACACAATACACAGCACAACACAACACCTTTTTGAACTAAGGGGTTTTTGGATTCTAGGGTGCACAAGCGTTAAAAATCTGCAGAAATTTTCCTAAAGTCGTGTCATGAGAACCATTTCAATTGGTAGTCTTCCTATAGGAATGTACTTAAAATGTTTCTCTGACTCAGGAAAAACGTGGAGTTTTATCGAAAACACGAGGGAGAATTTTTTAACAATCACAATACTTTCTCTTTGTGTAACTGTGCACTAGACAATAAAGGAGTAATGGAATTGGAAATAAAGTGTATAAGTATGAAAAAGCTCTCTTTTTCACTTTGAGATTTACTTTAGTGGTAGCTTTCATACAAATGAAATCCTCTGTGATACAATTCCGGGAAATAAGTGTTATTTGTTTAATTTATTGCATCGCGTGTCAGCTGACTCACCTGACAGGGTGAAGAAAAAGATAAAGAAAGCGTAGATCCCACACTTGAATGCTTTTCAAGTAAATCTTATGCTCTGTTCTTTAGTAAAAAGATTCCAGAAAGCCTTTCGTGCAGATTGCAGAAACGCTGTCATCATGGAACAATAACAAACAACAAGAAAAAGTCACACTGGAAAATCTTTCTCCGAAAACAAAGAAGATAAAGAGGACAAAAGAGTTGGCGGCCTGATATAAATTTTCAATATCTCTCTCGAACTTTAAATTTTGTTATGTAGTTATTTCAATAAAGCAGGTAGTTACCATGCTTGGTAAATAAATTTAAAATATCTGAGAGGCACCCCCAAATTAATACATTATTTTAATTTGTCGCCATTCATGCAGTGAAGTGTTGACAACACTATTAAAGACATCTAACAGCTGATAGTTTTAGGGTTGATAAAAGTGGAATGTTATATAACGGAACAATGTTGTTTTCATTGTTGAACAATATTTCAAAAATAATGAGTCTCACGCCCACAGTTCAAAACTTTGAGAATTGGTCCCTTAGATTGTGTGTTTTAACAACGTTTTATTTCTTTTTATGGGGTTATTTGAAGTCATAGGTCTTTGACAATAATCCCAAAGCACGCCTGCATTGAAGGAGGAAATTCAATGCTGAATCAACGAAATTCAGCCACATTTATACAGAATGGTCATGGAAAATTTCTACAAAAGAGAGCTTATGTGTCAGCAAAGCCGTGGAAGTCATTTGTCCTCTATGTAAGTCTATACATAACTTTGTCCTGGGTAGTTTACAATTCAGTAAAAATATAATAATTAAAAAAAACTGCCTTTTTTATTTAATTCAAACTTTACGTTAATACATTATTTTATCGTGTAATGCTTCATTTTTAATAAACCTAAACTATCAGTTGTCAAATGTTTTTAATAAGGTTGTCAATACTTTACTATACGAAAGGCAGAAAATTTAAATCTTACGTTAATTTTGAAACTTCAATTACAAATCCTAGATAAAATGAAGAGGCCAAGATGGAATATCGGCAGGTCTTGATTTAAGAGCCGGTGGGTTCGAAGTTCAAAAATGAACACTGAAGATTCATCATGTACGTAAGTCATGATAAATTAGAGTCATGAATCGAACGTCCTCCAGTAGGTGTGTTGAGGACCAAGGTATAACATCTCAGGTGTCCACCTCGTCTTCTAAGTGGGGTTCAAAATTATGACAAATGATGACATGTCCCAAATAGTCCTAATGTTGCTTTTGAACGAGACATTAATCTAACTATACTAAATCCAGATGAAACGAAAGTACCTATTAATAGATGGTGGCAAATAAAATATTAACTCTTTGACTATTGACGAGACATATACATCCCACGAACCTTTTTAAACTATTTTAAACAATTCTGAAAAAAAAAAAGAAATTTTTGAGCAGGCTAAGGGTGTATTTGATCCTTATGTTCCAGTCACTGAGTCTTAAAAACATTTGAAAAAAAAATTGGACAGAATTCTGTAATACATAAACTATTATATTCATTTTCTATGCGATTTCAGAGAAAAATATTTAAATAATTCGTAATCAAAATGTTCAAATCTCAAATCATATTTGAGTCGTAAAATGCATTCCTACAAAAATATTTTAAAGCTAATGAAATATTAACATTCTGAGGAAAATTGACGAATTGACCTTTAACTCATTTTTTATTTATGTATAGATATCACGTTCCTTTCGGGAATTTCTTGCTTATTAAGCTAAGAATTTATAAAATAACGTACAATGTTTGTGGTATTTCTAGATAATAATAAGTATTAGTATATTATAATAGCATCTCTGAATAATTTAATTACAGCATTGAATTTGATAAGTGAAGTTTTTATTTTACAAAACATGCGTTTGTAACTTTTTTGATTTTGCAAATTTTACGAGGAAAGAAGGTATACTTAGGTAACTATTATCATTAATAAAGGCAAATGTGTTTACATCCATGAGATTACAGTATGCTATTTGAAGTACAGCTACCAAATTTATGGCAAATTTAGGGATAGAAAAATGGGCTATTAGGAGAGATTTTTTTAAAAAAACTTCCGATTAGAAATTTGATTGAAAAAAGATTATTTCTTTTTCTTTGACAACTCGTGAAAACATCTTAAATATTTTTTTAACAATAAAAATAGTTACAATCTCCCCATCGAAGTTTTATTAGAACATCGATTGCTTTCCGATTCCTACTATTAGCTCTTCCTATACTGATATATATCTCGTTCAAATTTTCAATCGTTAGTAAAATACTTTTTATTCATCCACTCAAGTTCAAGTACATTTTTTAAAACTTGCATTGGATGTCATTTGATGTTAATACAGCTGTTTTCAAATATCATTTCAATAATTTTTTATTAATTAATTAAAACCTTTCTCGCAAAAAATCATTTCCCCGTCGCCAAATAAGTAACAAATTCAGTCCCCCCCCCAGGCCAGTGAGGTTAGGCTTAACGTGTTTCCGGCCAATTATTTCAAACGATTCTGTTTATTTTCATAATGCTTGATGCATTTAAAATCAAGCATTGTCAATGAATCGATTTTTCAGATTCGTTTTGAAGCCCTTTCGAATTAAAATAATGCAGAATAAAAAAATTAAGTTTTCTAATCTGTGTCTTGTTACCTCAACTGGGGTAGAAAATTCATGCACTTTCCGTAGACTCAATTGACGGTGAATCTTCATTGCCTCTGAAAATTTAACTCTAGTATAATTTTATGATCAATTATTTATAGTAAGTGCAATTATTAGGGCTGTATAGCCTAGTTGGTAGGGCATTGGATTCGTATTCCTTAAGCTGCAAATTCAAACCTGCCCACCGAAGATTTTTTGTGTATAGGAGACGTTAAATATGTCGTGGTCACAAAGTTCTCCACGTAGAAAGTAATATCACTGGGGGTACTGGGTCAGAAGTGATCGTTCTTTGTTTCAGAACTGCATTATGATCAGTGGATGAATGAATGAAATGCATCAAAAAAGTCCATCACGTAAAAAGGGTTTGTGACGTATGTGAACGGAAAGTCAGACTTTTGCCCTTGGGTGTTCAGAGGTGATACTCTCAGAAACTATTGCACCTCTCCTTCTGTTGTGAAGCGGAACACGGAAACAACAGCAATTGTAATTATTTAATAAAAAGGTGCCAAAATAAAATTTTTCCTAATTGCCTAAGAATCAATTAATTAAAAATGTTTTTTATATTACTTATTTGGTCATCAAAATCTGAAACAGTAATACCATTCTTGAATGCACTGGAACAAAATGAATCACAGAGTTGATAGAAGTCGGAGATAAGAGATTGATAGAATAAACAAAAATATTCAAAATAACTACATATTTGTTTGTGAAGAGAGTTTTCTGAGTAAAGAGTTTTATATGCCCCTAAACAATGAAACAAAATGTTAATTAAGTAATTAGTATTCACATGAGATGCCTCTCGCTGAGAAACGCAATCCTCGGATTACCAGCTGTTAATTCCCGCAGAAGTTGTTTCATCTGTTATATAATAAAACGCTATATGCTCCTTTTGTATGAAAAAGATATTTGGTGAAACTGTTGTCACTCTTGTTCAGGCGCCTGAGAGGCCACTAAGTGATTGGCAATCAATATTGCCCCACTAGGACTTGCCGCGGTTGCTGAGGCATATGATCAGCTACTAGCGTGGTATATTGATCGAGTCTCAGGCTACTAGCAATAAGCACAAATGATGTCAGCTACTGGAATACGATACCGTATTGTATTTGTCAAGGGCACCATTTGCTATGGCGTTTTTCAACTTTTTATTTATGGATGGTTATTATGAGAGGCATATAGACAAGCACATTCAGAAGGGCAAATACACTGTGCGTGAATGGTTAGATAGCCATACAACCAAGGACCGAACTCGCGACGTTAGGGTTTGTAGCCGAGTGACATAACCACTAGACGAAAGTAATGACTCTTTCTGAGGATATTATCTTCCACATATTCTCGCACCAGAGAGTAGGTGATGAGACGAACGATATATTTGCGCAAAGCGAATGATGAGCGAGTGTGAGTTGTTGTTGGGGATGTTGGTTGTTGTATCTAATGCGCCTGACAACTTTTGCTGCAGGTAGAGGGCGTCTCAACAGCTGTACGAAGGTTGCTTATTCTTGGTCGCTGGTCACCATTGTGCATGAATGGTTAGATAGCCATAGAACCAAGGGCCGAACTCACAACGTTAGGATTTGTAGCTGAGTAACATAACCACTAGACAAAAGTGATTACTCGTTCTGAGGATATCATCTCTCATATGAAGATTTCACCACATTCTCTCCCCCCAGTGAGTAGACGATGAGACGAAAGATATAGTTGCGCCAAGCGTATGGAGATCGAGTGTGAGTTGTTGTTGGGGATGCTGGTTGTTGTGTCTAATGCACCTGGCGACTTTTGCTGAAGGTAGAGGGCGCCTCCACAACTATACGAAGGTTGCTTATTCAAGGTAGCTGGTCACCATTATGGATGAATGGTTAGATAGCCATAGAACCGAACTCGCAACGTTAGGTTTTGTAACCGAGTAACATAACCGCTAGACAAAAGTAATTACTCATTCTGAGGATATTATCTCCCTTATGAAGCTTTCACCACATACTCTCCCACCAGTGAGTAGGTGATGAGACGAACGATATATTTGCGCCAAGCGAATGGCGAAAGAGTGTGAGTTGTTGTTGGTGATGTTGGTTGTTGTTTCTAATGCGCCTGACGACTTTTGCTGCAGGTAGAGGGCGTCTCAACAGCTTATTCAAGGTACCTGGTCACCATTGTGGATGAATGGTTAGATAGCCAGGAACCTATAGGACAGAAATCGCAACGTTAGGATTGGTAGATGAATAATATAGCCAATCGATGAAAGTAATTACTCGTATCCGGAGAGTGTTATCTGGCTTATTAGGTTTCCACCAAAACACAGCACTAAAATAAGAATTGCTAAATTTTATCGCAAAAAGCCATCATGGCAATTCTATTTGCGCAAGATATTGTTCGATACTTCAACCACGACGTTAAATATTTTGGATGTCGGGCAGTGCCTTGAAGACATTGCAATAATATTGTAGTGCAATTCGTGTTAGCAAGATGAGACTTGGGCAGCTGTACCTATCGCAACTAGGCTTCGGTTTCGTTCTTCTATTCACGTGGTCACTAGTTCTATTGCCATATACTACATTTGTTACTATTTCATCTGTGTCACGTAGCAATACTTGGCGTATTAAGTTGCCATATCCTTGTTGCCAGGAGACTGCCAATCAGCACCGATTGTTACTAATACATCCATAAAAATGGAATTAGTTTTTCGACAAAATGTATTGCCATTTATTGGTTGTTTTATAATAATGATGAAGTTGTCATTACGTAAGTCTGCGCCGAGTATTTAAAAAGTATTTTGCGGTGGTTAGCGTGCATGTTTCACGAATTCTTTTGAAAATGATTAGATTGTAGCCGTTAGTAATAGCAGAGGACAGAGAGAGGGGTGTTGGCAAGCAGTTTGGGGATCTTGTGATAACCACTGGAACTTCATTTCCTTTCATACAACGAGAGTGCTAGTAATCTGTTTTGGTCACTTGATCTTAGTCATCATGATCTACAAACGAACTACCTAAAAAAAATTTTCGGTTTTCAGAAAGCGATGAATGATTAAAAGATGTCACTTCTTACCGTAACTATCCGCACAAGGTAGTATAATTTATTTTCACCTTCTATGAATACAGCAATAAAATTTAAATATTTAAAGCTTCTATAAAGCGCTTTTAAAACAATTTTTTTCTTTAAAAATAGTATTTTACTTAGATTTATTTGCGGCAACAGGAGAAAGGGAGACATTATAGTGAAAAATAAAGAATTAAATTTAGAGAAGTAATTATTTGAAATATTAGTCATATACTCATTTTTCCTTCATGCATTGTCGACACATTTCGTCTGGGAAACAACTGTAATAAATAATATTTCTTCCTCAAAGCAGCCGCTTTATAGCGACTATCGTGTTCACCAACATTTCCTCATATTACAACAAGTTCAAAAGAATGGATTCTTAGTTATAGCATCACTTTTTTATGTCTGTAATTGATATTGCTGCCTCTTCCTGAAGTTATTTTCTGACTACTATGCGTTCAATAACTGACTTTACAGGCTGCCTAGACAAAGTCGAGTCAGTAAGTTCCCGTCATGGGAACCAAAGGATTATGGGTTCGAAACACGATATAAACAAGATCTCAGAATGTATGAACGCTATACATTTAGTATGTATTAAATCAAACATCGAAAACAAACTCGGTTAATGAAGTGCTGTGAAAGTTCGGAAAGTGGTTTGTCGCTCCAGTTATTATCCTCGTCCTCGAAATTTCAAACTACATCTCATAATAGCATTCCTATTATTTCAAAGAAAGTTCTTAAATCAAATCTATTAAAGATATTCATTATTAAAACCACTTACAGCATCGCTGGCGTCCTGATACAGAGGTAGCGCGTCTTCCCCATGATCTGGGCTTTCCAGGTTTGAATCCCGGTTCGGGCATGGTTATTCTTCTGTGTTCTATTTGTAAGGTAAGTGAATGTGCCCCCCCCCCGTAAAAGGGTCTGTGCAAGCGAATGGGATTTGTGCAATCTACGCTTAAACATCTTAAAATGGTTATATAAAACAAGGACTTTCATTTAAAATAATCATTCATGTATAATAACTAGTTAATACTAATTAATATATAGTAACTAATTCATAAATAACTAGTTTTTAATGTCATAGAATTCGACCTCTTCATTATTTTTTGTTTTGGTTTGCTTTTTTGCCTTAATTTCTGATTAAAATGAATTAATTTATAATTTCTGTTATTTTTTAACAGTTGCAATTAATATATTATAGAATTTTTTTTAAAATATGCTTCTTATCATTTTTTAGTTCACAAATTTTGACTGTATTAATACCCTTTATTTGATGTCCGAATTTGACTTGAAGCGACATTGGCAATTTTTTATGATAATCCTCCTTATAAAAATTTTTCGCATAATATTTTCATTGATATTTTCTTCTTCTTCAAATATTTGTAATCCCATTTATAATTCAAAATACCGACGTCCTGGCACAGAGGTAGCGCGTCTTCCCCGTGATCTGGGCGTCCCGGTTCGGGCATGGTTGTTCTTCTGTATTCTATCTGTAAGGTGTGTGAATGTGTCCCGTGTAAAAAGGGGCAGTGCAAGCGACTGTGATGAGTGAGTAGTAAAAATCGTATTATTTGGCGTTACTACAAAACAAGAGACGCTGATTAGGCTTAAATCGGTGACTACCTCTTCAAGCTTGTCCATGGCAAGTGCCATAAGAAACAACAACAACAACGCTTACAGCAACAATGTACACGTATTGCAACTACAATACGTTTATCCATATTCTATCAGAATCCTCGATTTTCAATTCCCATCGTTTCCAGTGTTTTTTTTCAAATTCCTTTTTTATCAACTTTATTTTCCTCACAAAGTATTTTATTTTTTACTTTACTGTACTTTTAAAGCACCTTAAACGTTGTTTTTCCTTTAAATTCTGTGATATTTTTAAGTACCTTTTTACTTTGCCATTTTATCACACTTTTAAATTTTTACAACGATGTGAACTTAACCATTTCCACACAAGAAAATAGGAAACATAATAAAAAAATTGGTTAGCATAAGGGTTCCTTTTAATCATTAAGAAACACAAAAATACAGCAATAGGTTTATTATAATTTCTAATAATGAATGCTAGAAATTTTATTATCATATGACTTAATTATAATAATCATTGTATCTAACAAAATTATGAAAATAAAATGTTGCATTTTTTTCACACAGATAAGTCACACTCGATATAGATGTATAAAGGGTTACATTTTGTTTCTTTGTTACAGCTTTGTCAATTTCATAGTTTTTACATTATAAAAAAAGTTCAAAATGAAACTAAGCGAAATCGAAATCGCCTATTGTAAAATGAGCTTCAACAATATCTTGTAATATTTATATCATAAAAAATTGGAACATTTTGTAATAATATTATTTCCTAAGTAATTAGAAACCTCAAAGTTTGAATTCTATGTCGACCAATCCGTGACAAGGAATTTACCTTGCCAACATCTAAGAGAACAAGTTTCACTGTGCTTGACTGAGATTTTGTACTGTTTGTCCTTCAATGAGTTTTTAATTCTCACAAGGAAGTTATTGGTAAAAAAGAGGAGACGTTTCGTAAGCAGTGTCAAGGTTTCGATATTATTTAGTTCGACGTTCACTTTAAAGGAGCATTTATTGGCAACTTTACGTCACGGACAGTTTTCGGAAACCTTGAACGTCTCAGATTCAAATCAGGTAAGACGAGATTACTGTATTAAAATGGAGAAAGGTATCAGAAATAAATATTTGATAATTATTTTTAATTGAAATATTCTTATATAATTTACAAATTCCTAGAAAGACTAGTTTTTATTCAACTTGCTATACGTCGGATTTAAATAATATAAAACAGTGTTGTATTTAACTATCGCTATATACCGTTTTATATGGGTTTGAAATCCTTTCAAAAATAATAATTTTAATATGAAAATTTCTTTTTATAAAATATTGTTATTATAGAAAATTCTTTTTAAACTTAAAAATATTTTTTTGTTAAAATGAGAAAATTAATTTAATCGTCTGTCGTTAATTTTTTCCGAAACCACTACAGACGATTTAATTTTTAGCAACAGGCGATTCGATTAATTTTCTCATTTTAACTAAAAAGTTGTTTTTAAGTTTAAAAAATGCATAATATATTTTATGAAAAAGTAATTTTTACATTTAAAATTATTAATGTTATATAGTAGTAATTATTAATGTTATATAAGTTAAGTATCACAAAATTTTATCATAAATATTGAATAATAAGTTTTTTAGTTTTTAAAAATCTTCGTTGCATCATTAAAAAACTGTCAATGGATTCACATAGTCTCAATGACTTTTATTTACATTAAGATTTTTATTTTTTTTAATTCATTCATAAATATTACTTAAACAGAATGTAACATCTGTTGTGTGATTTAGTAAACCTTGCAAAAATACTTCCAAAATATCACAGAATAAATTACAAATTAATAAAATAATGGTAGAATAGTTAAGAGTGAAAAAGGTAATATTTTGATTAATTTTAAATTAATCAAATGATTGATTAATTTGTAAATTTGAAAAGTTGTCAGTACGTTTCCTTTTTTATATAATAAATGATCAAAAATTAGTTTAATCTTTTACAGTCTTTTTAGGTATTGATGTGGACATATATGCAGACATATAGAGCTACAATGATTTTTTATTTACATTAAGATTACCCTATTTTAAATTTATCTAGAAATATTACTTAAACAAAAGGCAACATCTGTTATATAATTTAGCAATCTTTATAAAAATATTTCCAAGATATTACAGATTATTATACTGTTAATTGTTAATGAAAGGGTTAGCATTTTTTGGCTTAAGATATTCACATTATGTGTCTCCCTGGCCCCATCTTTTAATGGCTGTTCAGATTTGTTTTCGGTTTCAACTTATGTAAAATTTAATCACACATGTTAAGGATTTATTTCAACGTTGTTTTTTAATTTAACAATTTCGTGAAAATATGTGTTTTTATTTATTTTTAAAAATTTTACACCATGGCAAAAGGTTTAAAATAATTACACATTTCTTTATTTATAAGTAGAAACGTTTAATTATTATGATAAATTATAAGGAAATATCACATTCAAAATTACCATTTCACAAAGCTAGTCAAATGGAGTATAATCTTACCAGTTAAATAAATAATTTATATTCTAATATATTATAAATAAGTAATTATTCATATTTTAATTTTTAATGTTTTACGTATTGCAAAATCGATATATTATACTTTATATAATTTAAATTTTTACTAATGCTCAGAATATTAGTATTTTATTTAGACTTTGCAAAACCAATATATTGTTCTTTATATTAATTTAATTTTTATTAATGCTTAGACAGCTAGTATTTTAGCAACTTTTTAAAAATTTATAATACTTAATACTTAATTAATAATACTTAATAATATAATACTTAATTTATAACTAGGCGAATAACAATTTTTAATCAACTTGTTTATGTCTATTCCCTCTGACTGGCCGTTACTCAATCGAAAATTAGTCACAGAGTAATGGGAAGCTGTCATTTTTTTGAAGTAGAAATGAAAAAAAGTTCTTTTGCCTTATTGTATGCCGACACTTTTTGTCAATTCCCTCTCTTTCATTCTATTATTCGAAAAGTTAAACTCCCAAGTTTTTCCTTTTCTCTGACTTTCCCCCATAACGACCTCTCTTCTCGCCAAGCCAACAGCGACCGCCAAAGCGCGCCAAGGCCACATTTTATTTGCAACCCTCTCTCCTGGGTGGGTTTTCTTTTGCAGGACATCGGGCTGAAGCGGGAAAGATGCCTCGCAGGGGCCTGGACGCTCTCGTGTTCCCCGGCAAGTACCTGGTGGACAAGATCGCCGGTCTTAAAAAGCAACAGCAAGAGCAGAGCAGGAGGAAGGTGACGGAACGGGAATTGGCCCACCTGCATCATAAGATCGTGAGTGAGACACTTCTTTTTGTTTCCGCCTGTTAAGAATCCGGTATTAGGCTTCCGCGCGTTGGCAGTCCGAGAAAGGGCAGACGATACTAATCAGGCGAGAATTCTCGAATGTTTATTGTATGGATTTATACTTTGCATTTTAAAACTTATTTCTTGTTGTCGTTTGGATTAATCTGATTGAAGATACTAATGTTGATATGTTTTCTTGAATCATAATAAATATATAATTTAATGAAAGTCAACAATTTTTTTTTCCTTTAAAATTACATTTAAAGATTTATGGAGTTTCAATTTCCCTGAGATTTTCAGTATAAAATATTCTTTATCATTATGTTATTTTAATTAAAGATACAAGATATTTGCCAGAGGAAAAAAAAAAAAAGAAATAGTTTAATATTACAATGTTGTGCACTTTCGCATGTTTATGAGAATTTTTTCTTCATCGCTATGGAAATACCTACTAAATAATCTTTTGTATCATTTATATCCATTTTAATCAATGATTTTAAAATCTATTTTGTTGTAAAGCAACTCCATTAAAATCTCGAATTACAATTTTTTCATAAACAGTAATGATTTTTAACTTCTTTTTGCACGAACTCAAAAATATTTTTTAAAGCAGCTTATTACTTTTGTTTATCAAAAAAAATGCTGAATTAATAAGGCAAAGTATTTTACTAGTTATGATAAAAATGCCTTAGTTAATGAACTTTGACATTATCAACATCTATTTCAAATGATTTAACTCGAAAAATCAATTTCCTCCTTTTTTTGTATTATAAAAAATTATAACTAAAATATATATTTAATATAAATTATTAATATTTTTTCTAAAAAATATTTATCCCATGTTTTTAGGAAATTTTAATATTTTATAGTAGTCTACCGTGTAATTTTTTTCAAACACAAAACGAATTTTTAGACAAATAATTGTACTAAAAAGTAGAAAAAAATTAGCTGTCCTATGTCTAATTTTAGACAAGCAAAAACAAAAAACAAAATTTGAAAAATTATCTTTATAACAAATTATTTTTCATTATGTTGATAAATTGTAATTAATGCAAAAAAAAAAAAACTCATGATTGTATTGTGGTCAATAAAATACTACAATAATAATTTTTTTTTTAAATTTTAAGCTATATCTATATCAGTAACTTTATTAAAATTTGTTATTGCTTTATTATAAAAATGATCATATCCTTTACAATGTGAAATAAAGATTCATTTATTGTCAAACCCTCTTAACATAAGCACTGTAATGAAATAAATACAATAGTATTAAATGTTATGACTATGGATAATGGTTAACTGTAAGTAAAAAAAATTCCTTGATTCCTAATTATTTCTCTTGAATAATTATAATATTCCTCATGAATGAATAATTATAATATTCCTCATGAATGAATAATTATAATATTCCTC